>JAQFXP010000730.1:0-25181 GCA_034693685.1 Belba bartosi
TATAAGAATAAAATAATTAGGATAATTTTCTCTGCCTATTTTTGATAGTAGATTACGTAATCAGATAAAAATAATAATAATAATAATTAATTGTCTAATTGTTTAATTATTAATATTTAATGCATTTTTTCAATTTAATTACAACAATGATTTCAAGTGTTTCCCAGGTTTTACCAATCGGGTCAGACCTACAACACAGACAATAAATGCGAATTTTATCCCTTCACTCAATTATTGGGAATTTCGATTCAATGCAAATCAAAAGCTATTCTTTCCTTATATTTGCATCAAAATTGGGACAAATGTCCGGTATTTTGCTTCAGACGCTAAACTGATTTTTAATTTCTCAACAATTATTCAAAAAGTTTAACATTTGATAAAAATATTGCATATTAGGGAAAAAAGAGTTAAAGATTTGTTAATATTTTATTGAAATTAGATTTTGATTTATATTAAATTATATACTTTCGTGTCATTCGAATTAATGCTATAAATCATTATTTGTTACGAATTATTGAATGAAAAAAAGCGGAAAAAACATTAAATTTTCAAATTTGTTGTTTTTTGTTTATCTAAACAAATTTTACTAATTAATAAAAAATTATTTTATAGATTAAAAGTCAGTCATTGAGTTTTCACAGTTATTCTGCTTATAAAACAAATTTTATAATTAATAAGTTGTCAAAAATAAATAAAATCTCGAATATATTAAAACTAATATAACTTATAATAAATTATTTTTATTTATTAAGTAATGTATTAATTAAATAGATTAATGTCATCACTAAAACATAAGTGTTATATACATTTCAATCTCAATTAGCAAACCTTAAACTAATTTAATTCAAAAACCAGTGTTTTGATTACCAAGGAACAGAACTTGCAGACTATGCTATTTTTATAACCTAGCTAAATTTCAGATTTCACAGTTTTACGTTGTTAAACCAGAATATTAAGTTTGAAATGTTAGTATTTGTCGCAATTCACGATTGATTAATTTGTTTTGTTTTAACTTGTACTTTTTTCAATAAGAATTTTTTATTTGTTTTTAAAAACACTTAAGTCATATAATTTTTATATCAGATTTGATGTCAAATGTAATTTTTAAAGCCTTTGAAACAAGGATTATAAAAATAAATATTAGTTTTCAATACAAATAAATCAATTTTTAATTACATTAAGATTATTCAAAAAAAATAAAACTTAAAAACGAATAATTTATTGGAAATGATTAAAAAAAATAAAAACATTTAAAAAAGTAAAAATTTTATCGCAAAAATCTGAATATTTTCTTTAAATTTAAATATATTTTAAAAAGAAAAAAAATTGAAAAACTAATCAATAAAACTAAATAAGTTAATAATTAAAAGGTTTAGCTTGAAGTTATTGCTAGAAAATTTGAAAAACATTGTAAACATTAAAAAATTGAAAAAAATTGATTAAAATTAGTAAATCAGATAAAACTTAATAAGAGAATCGATACATTCGCTGAACATTAGTGTTGAAAACAATTCTAAATAATTAAGAAAAAATCAATCTTTACTCAAAGTAAAGTAAAATATGGCAAATAAATTATATGCACTTAATCAATAATATGCTTCTCATAGATTAGATCAATAATACATAAATTAAACTAAATTTATTGATTGACCTAATAATTAATTAATTTCGTTTGAATAAACATTAGGTTAATTTCTCTTGAATTGGAAATTAAGGCATAATTTTCAAATAATTAAAGTAAAAAATAACATGCAAATGTCTTTTAACCATAAACAAACACTTTAAAGTCAGAGATGGTAAAGAGGCACCAGATAAATAAAGTAAAGACCCACATCTAACCAAGCAATAAAAATTAATTTAATTAAAAAAACAAAACTTATCTAAATTAAAAAATTATTTTAAATTTTAATTTAACAATTCACTGACAGCTAGCCCATAGTCAAGTGGTTTGATTATCGCTTTAAAAAGTCAAATATACAAAAATAATTTGCTTTATCAGTGATAATAAGTTATCACCAAGACAAGATATTTGAGATATAATAATCACTATAACATAAATAAATCATAAACTTAGATATAGTCAACAATTATACTGAATAATAAATCTTATTATAAGTATTGAATATTTACTCTACGACACAGTCTTAATGACATATATGTGAATGCAATTAATATCAGATTTAATTTGAATATTTGAATAATTTAAATATTTTTCGCACTTATTCTAATCAATAATTTCAATTAAATGCAATGATAGTAATAAAAAAAAGTTTAATTTAAAAATTCATTGATACGCCACTCCTGCGATAACTCAATTGATGTCATTTTTCTAGTTTCCAAACCTAAACTAAAATATTAATAAAACTAATTATATTATATAAATAAATAATAGTTACTAATAAATCAAAATCAAATGAACTGCAAATTAATCGATAAATTTACTATTTTTACAATTATTTTATTAAGTATTTGTCGAACTGACTCTACGAACGTCTCGACTACAAAACCGAATATAATTATCTTCGTTGCGGACGACTTGGGCTGGTCTGACGTCGGCTTTAGGTCTAATCAAATACAAACTCCAAATATCGACACATTGGCCGCCGATGGGATAGTACTGAACAACTACTACACATCACCGGTCTGTTCCCCGAGTAGAGGAGCGCTACTGTCGAGCGTTCATCCAATTCATAGCGGACTCCAGAACTATGTGATTCTGACGGCCTCTCCTTGGGCTCTGCCATTGAATATGAAGATTTTGCCACAATATTTGAAAGATTATAATTATTGCACACATGCGGTCGGTTAGCTTTATATGAATACTAAATAATCCATTAATCACTTGATAAGGATTTTGCGTTAATAGAAAATTATTACAAAATTCAGTTAAATTATATACAATATCCCATTGAAGGGCTGTTTTGTTCACATCCGTCAAAACGCTGTCAAACTACTGAACAGTTGTTTTGAATATTGAGTAGAAGTTAATAAAATTTATTTTTTCAAATTAATCAGTAATTAATCTAAATTATTGAATATAAATTGATTCAATCAGTTGAGTTGAGCTGTAGTTAAACTACTGTTTTGTAAATGAATTGATAAAAAACAAAAATTAATCAAAATTATACATTAATTTACACTTCAGGCAAATGGCATTTGGGGTTCTTTAAGCACGAATATACTCCACACTATCGGGGCTTTGACTCACATGTCGGCTACTGGTCCGGAGCTGAAGACTACTTCGATCACACGGCTGAGGAGGATAAGCTGTTTTGGGGACTAGACTTCAGACATAACTTGGATTTGATTACTAATGCGACCGGAATTTATTCGACCCATTATTTTACAGACAGAGCACTCAAAGTGATATCAGAACACAATATATCGAAACCTCTGTTCCTCTATCAGGCCTATCAGAGCGTTCACGGGGCCAACTATTATGCGCGACTACAGGCGCCGCAAAAGTATATAAAAATGTTTGATTACATCAAATCGGAAAAACGGCGAACATTTGCAGCGATGGCCTATGCTATGGATGAGTCGATTGGCATAATTGTTGCCAAACTAAGTGAACGGAAAATGTTGGAAAATAGTATTTTAATATTTATTAGCGATAACGGGGGGCCGGCCAGTGGTTTCACAGGTTAGCTAAATATTGAATATTTTAATGATTTATGCGTTCAATACGGATATGAATTCTAATCAACGAATGTTTCGATGTTTAGGAAATGCTGCCTCGAATTGGCCACTGAGGGGAGTCAAAGCCACCCTTTGGGAAGGGGGTATGCAATCGATTATAATTTGATTCGATAATGAATTTAAAGCTCTCTTAACCAAAACCCAAGTGTTTAATAAATGTCTTTTTTCAGGCGTTTTAATTAAACCTTAATTTCTCTATTAAAGGCATTCGAGTTCCGGCACTGGTTTGGAGTCCTCTCCTAAACAAAACTCGTTATATATCCGAAGCTTTGATTCACGTCTCAGATCTAATGCCAACTATTTTGGACGCTATCGGCGCCCAATCTCTAGATCTCTCTGAGATTACACATTATCCGATTTATGGTAAGTATTAAAGTTTTTATGTTTTGGTTTAGAAATGTTTTCATAGAATTAATTGATTCAATAAATCATTTTATGTAAAAACATATAATTAAAAACATAGCAATTAATTAATACAAATAAAGGGCTGTCGATGTGGAACACGCTTTCGAACAATAAATCTTCGACTCGTTCCGAGATTTTGCATAATATCGATCCGATTTGGAACGTGTCTTCAATCAGACTCAATCAATGGAAACTGATCCAAGGCCTTGTATTCCCCAATTGGTCTCAATGGTACCCACCCTTTGGCATTCAGGGCCAACACTCCCAACCAAAACAACAAATCCTTTTCGATTTACTACAACATTTCGGTCGAATTAGTTGTCCGACAAATAAAGCTCTTTTAAAGTTAAACCGATTCCCGAATTATGATGTATTAAAAGAGAGTTCTGTCGACTGCGGACCTAAACCAGCAAACGCTTCGGTCAACTGCAGGCCAGACATCGAATTGTGTTTATATAACATACAGACCGACCCGTGCGAGTACAACAACATCGCTCAACAACATCCAGATGTGGTTCAACTCTTGTGGAATAGATTGCAGTCAATCAACAAAACAGCTGTAAATCCTGGAACCAAACCATTTGATCCAACTTGTGATCCAAAACTGCATGAATATGCCTGGAGTTGTTGGCGGGACTGTTAAACAGTCCCTATTATCTCAACTTACTATTAAATCTAAGTTTAATCAGAATTTAATATCATTTCTATTAAAACACTTTTTTTCTAACAAATTAAAATTTTTATCTTTGTTTTGAATAAATTAACAAAACCCGAAACAAATACTTGAGCTAATCGGCACTCATACTCAGCCCTGGATCTAATCCCATCGGCGCTTCCAGACCTGTCTTACAGTTAGTCCTTTTATTTTTAACCACAACTCAAGTCTAGATTTTCGATATAATCGCTACTAATGGGTATTCGCTGCCAATTATTGCAATTAATATCAAAACAAATAACAAATAATTTCTAAATTTTGTTTTTATATCTTTAAAGAAAGCTTTAAATAGCTTCGACTCAATCCTAATCGACTCAAACCTAATCGACTCAAATAATTGCAAAACGAGTCACACATTGTAGTCATCGTTATTACAGAAGAAAGCCTTGATTTCGACGTCAAATTCGAAGTGAAAATCATTTTTTGCCAAACATTAGTAGTTTTGAAAAAAGATTTTACCATTTTTTCAAGGATTTCAAGGATAGCTCAAAAAAGTGATTTCGTGTCTCATAGGGTTGTTTGCAATGAATCAAATATGAAAATTCGAAACTTTTTTCATCAAAATTGCTAACTAGAAAAAGGCTGATAAAAGAATTGACATAACTTTTTGTCTATTTCTAACATTTTGATTATATTCAGCACTAAATTAGTTCAATTCAAGCTCAAGGATTTCAAACAATTCTGTGAATTGGGTGTTCAATGGCATCGAATACAACGCTTACCTATAATTAAATTAATTTCGTTTTGTGTTCTCTTCTTTCGGTTCTATTGCCAACAACTCATATAATTAAAGCATTTTTATATAATATAATATCAATATTGAACGAGTGTTTGGACACTCCAGCCTTGAATAAAGTAAAAGACAAACAACACTCAAAGTTAAACACTATTCAGAAAAATGCATCTTCATTGCAAATATTGAGCTAGCTACTTGTTTTTCTTTAATGAACTTAAAGTTGTTGTGACTAAAAAATAAGTTTTAATAAATCGGTTTGAATTCAATTATCAACTATTGATTCAGAAATAGATAGAAATCGCATAATTTAAAGTTAGAGCAAGCAAATCTTATTTTTCAATATAGTTAGCATTACGTATAAGTTATCGTAAACATGTTAGATTGCTCTGAGCATTGGTTCAAGTTTACTAAAAGGTTATCTATAAATGATACATGATACAATGTAGACGTAATTCAATCGTAATGTTTCATCAACTGTTGATATACTTTAATAGCTAGTATCCAATTAGACATTACATCAAAGCCAGGATCAATAGCCAGGGTAAGGTTAGGGTTAGGGTTAGGTCAGCCCGAGGCTATAGGTAAAGGTAAACCGGATCGAATATTTTTGCGCTCAAATTCAGATTTAAATGCAAAAAATTTGCACAAATTAAAGGAATTAATTCAATTTAACGCCAAATGTCGCTAAAAGCTTATATTTTAATAAATTGTATTCAATTAAACCGATTTAATTCAATTGAAATTATATTTAAATTTTAAAAATCCATACTTTTATCCTAGTCTTGAAAAGAGACAAATATTTAGTCTAAACAAAATTCCAAATCATCTAATTGAACAAGGCAACACCCAGAGACCCTGAACACTCAAATAGAGATGTAATCGCATCATATAATAGACTAATAACTGATTTAATGACTCGCGGAGTCTCGAAATTGTCGTTAAATTCTAATTTTCATTTGTTTTAATGACACAAATGTTGAGAAATATTATTAATCTATTATTTAATGATTTAAAATATATATTTTGTATAAAACAATAAACACTTTCAATTGGTTTGACTAAAACAATCATTTCTTACATAAATAATCTTCAGTTCTGTTCAACTAAACCGAAACTGTCGTCAATTGTTCCGAAGTCGTGATAATCGTTTGAATTGATAGTAACCAAACATTTATGGTTGGGGTAAGTGATGAGAGTCCTATCGGAAGGCATTCTAGTCTCGAGTCGTCTCCACCTCTTCGGCGGCCATATTATGTATAGAGATATCGCAGATATTAGACCCAATGGAACCGAACCGAAAGTATTGCTATTTTAATAAACATTCAATTAAATTGAACAAGGTCATAATCGAGCAATTGGTTTAAACACAAATATTGACTGTGTTTACCTGTCCATAGACTTGCCCGCATTGTCCCCTTCAACCCAACAGTGCCCTCTCGGCACTACCAAACTTCGGTCCTTATATCGCGGCCGACACACCACTACATCCCCTAAACATAAACACAAACCCAAACAAAGACAAACATTAATACAATTTAATACTATATCAGTGCTATTAGTGCTAACCTTCGACACCGATTACGCGTTTTATAATCAATTGGTTCGGATCTCGAGGAGAGATAATCGAAACGATTTGACCGCGACTTATGTCGTAAGTACGCGAACGCCAGTGCGACAGCAGAACAAAGTCCGAACACTCGCTCTCGTCCTCATTGAAGGTCGGCTGCATTGACTGGCCGTCCACTTTGGCCACATAGGCCACGGCGTCCGACACACAGATAGTGACCGGCACTGACACCCACAGTGACCGAAGGATTGTCCGGACTATGGCTCGCATTATAGCCAATCGTATATCACATCTAATTATAGACAAATTGTGCGATCCTTTCGTCGATTACAAGGATTTTGTTTTTTATTTCAAATTTAGATTTCATTCGATTTTAATCTACATTTCAGTTCGTTTTGCAATTCGTGAAAATGTTTTTTATATTTTCTATAATTAATACAAATGTCTAAACGTTTTTCATTCGATTGAAACACTGATAACAATCTAATTAATTAAGATTTAATTTAAACTAATTTCAAAAACCGATTGAAATCAAAATAAATTATTTGTTTACATAAAATCGCGAATCAAAATAAAACACATATTTTAGTCAAAAGTTTGTCTTAATTTATATGAAGTACGTCTCGAAATAAATGAGTTCTCAATAGCCCTTAATTTGTCTCCAATTGTATTTTCAATTAAATGTAAAATTCACTAAAACTTTAATATAAACATAATTTATGGACAAAATATTTTAAAACAATTACATCACTGACTCAAAACCTAAACACTTTTTACGTTTATTTAAACAAAAGTTTTTATTAAATATTAGTTAATTGTAATAATTGAGAAGTTGTGGTAATAATAGAAATTGAGTTAATCTATAAGCGAAACAATTGGCAGACATTGAAAGCTTAAATGAGTTGTTTGGCCGCAAGCGATGACTACGAATTGGTGCCACTCTTGGAGTCGAAATCATTGGTCGACTGCAAACACGCGTCTCATTGTATGCTTTACTCCAAACCCGACTCAACCGGTCTTTCATACGCTTTACTCCAATTGAGATTCGATGGACTGATTGGGTTCGCCGGCGGAGAAGTGGACGTCGAAGACATCGAAGTCCATCACATCATTGAGGCCACGAATCGCGAACTCGAAGAAGAGATTAATTATCAGTTCGAAGGCGTCGGCGAAACTGATTGGATTTGTTCGCATCGGAAGGTTGGCTCACATTTTGTTCAACACTTCTTCGCTAAACAAATAACTTATGAACAGTTGAGACAATTAGAGAAGACTCACACCAGTGCTCAACACTTCCCATCCGAGTCTTTGGGTTTGATTTTTATTAATCGAATAATTATTACTTAATTTAATATTAATTTAATTTATCACTAATGGACTAAAAGGCATATTTCGAGTACCAATCGGTGGTTCCGACCAAAACAGTTCCGGTATTTCGCGAAAGTTTTTAAACAACTTTTTGCGACAAAAATTTGCCGGAAATGCAAAACAACAGTTCATTGAAACTATCAGAAAGTTATCACTTCTATGCGATAGAGACCAGAAATGGATCGAATCCAACAATTTTGTTGACAATAATTGTGATTATTCTGGAATAGAAGTGAAGGCTTTGTTGAGATCAGAACTCGAAGCTCATTATTACCACGAAATGGTTGACGTAAGCTATGGTTTGATGATTGTCAGAGATAATGGTCTCTTCGACTTTGTTGGAACCGATTATGTCGATCAATACGATCCGAATCTATTGATTCAAACTTTAAATAATAGTCTGAAAAGTGATTTGGGCTCTGATTCGGTGCCAATTGATTCGGAATCGATTAAAACTGGTTTAACATTCGATAACGATTTAAGTCATATATTCGAATTGCAGTTAAATAGCACTCAGTTTACCCAAATTGAGGCCACATTTCCCGAATCGGAAAATTTAACGAACAATAAATCTTTTGGAATATTTCGAATTCCATTCAAATTTCGGGGCCGAACAGAAATGGCCAACAAATATGTCAATCGATTTTTCAATGGGTTCTTCACTCAACGATTTGTTAACAATTCGAAAATGCAGTTAAAGTTTATATTCGATCATAAGTTTAAATAAGTTTTAATTTTAGGCAAATTGTAGTTAGAATTCAATATATTTGGGAAAATAGTTTTGTTTTATTGCTAATTTTTACATTTTATATTTTACTTGTTTAATTTTTATATGTATTTTAGATTATGTTTAATTTAGTTTTTTGCTGTAATTAATGTTTAATTAAAAATTAAACTAAAATTTTGTGATAAGATGTCATTTACTTTGTACGCAAAATTGCGAACCGATTGTAATGAGAGTTTTAAGCTCTAAACAGGTGTCAGAATTATATCCGGAATATTGTAACACAGTTTATATAATTATACTGTATATACCGTATGCTTATTCATTAGCTTATCAGTTATTATCATTTTATAAATTATAAAAGGAGCAAGTTAGGGTACATATTTTTTAGTTTTCTATTATATAACTTAAAGATAAAGGGTTTTAAAATGAGAATTATTTGTTTTGTTTTGCTTTGTCTTCATTCGATTGTCTTAATTAACGGTCGAATGCAATGTAGGGACGAATCGGGAGAAACAGTCGACTGGTATATAGTATATAAGTTTCCGCGCATTACAAACGCAAAGTCTCCGCTCGACACCGGATATAAATATGCGTTCCTTACGAGCAATGACGAGCTGTCCGGTTGGACTCTGTCTAAACACCCGATTAATGATCCGGAAAAGTCTATATTTGCCAAAACATTGCAATCAGTTTATGCTCCAAAACGCGATTCTCAGACCAGTTTTATTAACTATAACGATCAGCCGCCTTATATGGACCCACCCAGGAGTGTTGCTCATGCTAAAGGGTTTGTAGTTGCTGATCATACAAAAGGGTTTTGGCTAATTCATACCGTGCCCAAATTTACTTTTAATCAAGTATAATCAATTTTAAAAAATTTAAACATAAGGTAAACTTTTGCACAATTTTTTAGTCGACGGAAGAGTACGAATATCCCACATCTGGCGGACGATACGCTCAGATAGCGCTCTGTATATCATTCAAAATAAGCCAATTCGATAAAATTGTCGAACAATTCCTATATATGCGGCCATACGTCTACTCGAGTCTGATTAGTGATCATCTAACGAAGAGCTCTCATAATATTAAAGCCTTAATTAATAAAGAATGGAATCGTGGTAAAGTATATGCTTGTTTGTAATAAATAAATAAAACTGCTAAAATTAATTCAATATTTTCAACATGTACGTATACCTAAAAAGGTAATTTGAGTATACATAGCATAGAAAGTGTAAATGGAAAGGAATTTCTAAGTTTTAGCAAAGGGCCGAGTGACCATGTTGACTTATACTCAGATATTGTGGCCCCAGAGCTTAATACCAATTTGTATGTCCAGACGTGGCGTAAGAATCCGGGAACGCCTTTGCCCTCAGAGTGTGAGCTCAAGAAAACGGTTGAAAATATAAACGAAATTAGTTTGAAGTTTAGTAACTCTGAAGAGACCGGAAAGATTGGGTATTTGGATGACCACAGCAAATGGGCAATTTCCAAGAGTCTACATCTGCCCTATTCCTGCTTCGGTGATTTGAACAGGATGAAATCACAGTTCAAGAGGGGTGGCGGCACCACATGTATTAGAGCGCTCAGTGTTTGTCAATATTTGAATGAATGGGTCAGTAATGTTGAGAAATGTCATCATTGATGCCAATTGACAAACTAACATTTAATAAAATCATTCTTGCTAAATTATTCGCGTTATGTTAAACTAATTATTTAATTATTATAAAGATTTGATCCATTTGTGCTGATCGAGAATAAGGGTGTTTAGAGTTTACCCAATTGCGCAAAATATTAGATTATTTTAACTCTAATAACAATTAACTGATTGTTTTTAAAATTACAGTTTCATGACTTCACACCAGAATATTCATTGAATTATTTTAAAAAGAATGTATTTTATAAATAATGTAAAAGAATTAATTAAACTTCTGCTAATTTTACTTGTCATATTCAAAAAGTCTTTAAATGGGGGGGGGGGGGATTAAAAACAACCCGGAACATATCTGAACTTAACTCGATTAATAGATTAATATTTTGTGTAATTACACATTACTTTTCATTTCAAAATATTCTATTAATTTATAAATCAATTCACAGAACAGTTTTTAGAAAATGACTCAGGCGGCTATTTGCTGTAATTCTACATTGTTTTTATAGTAAATTTTAGAGTTAAGTAAATTTAGTTAATTTTTAGAATTATGTTTAAAATTTATCTAGATAAGCAAATTTTTAAAAATAAATAAACTCATTTAAGAATAAATTTACAAATAAACAATCAATTATATTGTTTTTAATAAAATATATTTTATCACAAATAAAAAGTATAAAAACAGATAAAATCAAATACAATAAAAATCTTTTAGAAATGACTTAAAAAAATATTAATAAAAAATGTTTAAAATAAGTGTTTCAAGACTTGATCTGTGCTTTGTTTGACGATTTGGCTTTGGAGGACAAATCAAGTTGTAGTCCATATAGAGGTGCGTAACACTTATTGATATTCTGAATCGAATAATCAAGATCATTCTTATTGCGGGAACTGTTGTACAGATTTGTCGGAACCTCTTTGACCAAACATTTAAAGTCATTAATTATGAAGAAATTTGCGCCGCCTTTCGAATAACTGCAATAAATCCGCATATATTTGATCGCAGTTTTGGCAAAATATATGTATTGAGTCGAATGGCACCGATAGTCAGTGTAGTCGACGATTCGCTTCCACTCGCCATTAGCTGATACTTCGATATAATACGAATAACCAGTTTTGTCACAATTGCCGAAATCGAGTTCAATATAGTTGACAAAACGAATGAAATCGAATTCAATGCTTACACTTCCCGGGATATCAACACTAATCGATACGTTTTGTTCGTATTTACGGCAAATTAGGGCCGACTTATCCGATATGAAGTTTGACATTGATTTCAGATTATGGATCGGTTCCACACATTTTCGATAATTTTGATAATTATTAATCTTTTCGGCATTTCTTGACTCTAAGAGTTCTTCTGTTCTAAAAAATTCTAAATAGTGTTTGAAATAAAACAATTAATTAAAAAATTGTATTCGAGAAATTAGTGATTAGTTTTGCAACTTTCTAAAAGTCATTAGCAAATCTCCTGGATATAATTAGGCAAATTCTTCACTGCTCTATCATTACTGCCCTATTTGTGTCTTAACTGCATTAATGTAGTGTCAGAAGCTCTCTAAGCAGACTATTATTATTTATTATTATAAATAAATTATTTCTAAATTATAAACTAATAAATTTAAAAAATTGAAAGTTAATTGAACAAAAGAGTACCTGAAGGCCAGACATATGCGATTAAGTCATTCCAACTAATAAGAGGCAATCTAACAGTGGATATGAGTTTTTCACAGTTCTGTTCATTCAAATCGGGATTGATTTGCAAGTATTTGATGACAGCATTGAATATATCGATCTCTTCGGCGCAAAAGTGGTCGCTTGAGAGCAATTGGATCAGTGTTTTTGTACTGAAGCTATAAAATGCTTCATTGGCTAACAGTTTATATCCGTTGTCTAATAGAAATTTCTGACATTTCTGGAGAAGTGCATAAAAGTTAAAGAGAGAAGCCGTCGCATGAATTTCACAAACATTTTCCTCATTTATATGGTATTCGAGATAATCGGTGACAGCGCCGACCAGTTCATGCATTCCGTATCGATGACCTTAACATTAATTAAATTTCATTATTAGGCATAATATTATTCAAATTTCGATTCTATAGCTTTTAATTCAGTTTTTCTAATCAATAAATTTTATTTATTTAATTTTATATTATTTTATATTATAGTATATTATTGTTTTGAATTTATTCGACAAATAACACCAAAATGACAAATTCAGAATATAATAATTTATTGTATTATACAGGGATCGTGAAGGGCGGATCAGGCAAAAATCCCCCCTAATTTTGAAAATTTGGATTTATTCCCCCCTAGCATTTGGTCCGCAAAAAGGTACCCCTCGACTTTTTGTTTTTTTTTCTGCCAAAATTATAAAATTTCCCCTAAATTGGTGCTAAATCCGGTTTAAATCCAGTTAAATTAGGTAAAATTCCATTATAAATTTTTGAGCGTTTTTGAAAAAATTCCTCCCCTTTTCCACCTGGATCGGCCGACCTTCTCGATCACTGGTATTATATTATTTGTCAAAGGGTGTTTCTGTTTTGAAAAGTTATTAATTACTATTTTATTGTTGCATTAAATGCTATGGAAAGTTTTAGCAGTTTTAAAGTAAATATTAATAAATTTAAAATTTTGTTTTTGTAATCAAATTAATTAAAAATAAGATTTATATTTGAAGTTAAACGTCTGGGTTTGTTGTGATAGCAAATAACATATGTACGTTTGTAAATGTAAGTTTTTTCTTACTTTATTTGTACAACAATTGTTAATTATTAATTACAAATTGTAATTATTTGCTTGGCGTTTCGGTAACAAATTAGTTGTAATCTTGAACACATTTTGCCGATACGTTTAAGCGGACAGTGGGGAGAAAGTAATATGAGTTTGAATGCAAAATGTAATTTATTTTAAACTGAAATTCTTAGACAAAGCTTTAAATTCTTAAACGTATCAACAAATGCAAAATGTGTTCAATTGAATCTGATATCGAAACACCAAACAAATTATTACAATTTGTAATTAGCAATTATTGTGCAAAAACTTATACTTATTTTATTTTATATTTGAGTTAAAGCATTATTAAACGATTTAATCATGGAATAATATAAAATAATTTAATTTTAACAACTATTTAACCATTAAAAGTGTTTTAAAATTTAGTAAAAGTGTCCCGAATAATTTTTTCCCTTGAAAGCAAAAAAATAATATTTAAATTTAAAAAATTAATTGAATAACATTTAAAAATCAATTTTCAATTACCCACAAACAAAATGTCAATAATATCATCAATTTTCTTGTTCTGGAGATGTATTCTTCCGGAATAAATAAAATAGAGAACGTCTTTGAACGCCAAAAGTGATGTCTCTTTCACTTCCATCTCGTTATGTATGGCCTCTCGAAGACCCGATGAGAACATTATTCGGAAGTATTCACATCGAAAAACTAAAATGAATTTATGCGCAAATATTATCTGGTCTTCAATCTTAAACACAAAATCACTGTCTTTTTCACTCATATATAGAGCCGACAATTCATTGAGTAATGATTGCGAGAGATCTATAATATCATTTGATTTGTTTGATTCCATCATTTTGTTACGACTTTTCAAAAATCCTTATATTTAAACAAAATTATATTCAACTTTCAGTTTGCATTCATATATTGATGTCATGTCTTCATATTTGTTAAACAACTTGAGCTGTTGTAAACTGTGGTTAAGAAAAGTAAAAGTTTTGACAAAAAGTTTTGTTTAGCCAATAAAGTCAGAGAAAACTTCATTCTCACGTGAAATCACCTGAAAGTTAATAACAAAATATAAATTAGATATTATGTCAGTATGACGATTGGTAAATGTTATATTAGGCAAAAAATATACATGTATATATATTTGCAAATTAGCATTTTCTTCGTCAAATTTAACAATCAATTTATAAATTAAAAATGAATTTATTTTCAATTATATTTTGTCAAAATAATGACGCATTTTAACTTAACAATTGTGATTTTAAAACAAGAAAATAATAATTTATTGACAAAAGGCTCGTTAGACAAAAAAGAAATTCCTCAAATGATGAACACTTATGAAAGTGATGATACTTTTCTAGTATTTAATATATTTAATAATTTTCAAGTGATTTTCCCATAAGTTTTTATATTAAGTAAAAGTTTACGAAACAACAAGTTATCCAATCATTGGAATCAAAATATTAATGCGAAATAAAAACTTTTGTCTAATATTGTTTACATAGAAACAGAAAAACATTTAAAGAGTACTGAAAAGCCTTAAGGGCTGTACAACTGAATATTAGATAGAAACTGAGTTAAGCAAAACACAACTCATGATTCAAAATAAATATTAATGTAATTCAATCCTATCCACAATCTACTCATTCAAGCCAACCCATTACAAGGACTTGAAAACAACTCCCGGGCTATCCATTCAAATCTTAAACTATCAAAACATACTAAACCTCTTACTTTAGACCTTATACTTCAAGGACTTACTGAAAAGTCATTGCTATTTCGAAATTAGTTGTTAACGCAATCAAGAATAATTTAAAACTAAACAAACAAAACAATTGAAATTATGAAAATACTAAAAAGATTATTTCATAGTCTTAGTTGATTTCTTAAATGTCAATCCGTTAGTCAGACCTAAATTTCGAAACTAAATTGATAACTATTATGATTAAAATTATGTCAATTTGTGTTTTGTTCTGCTTATTGGCACTTCATATAACACACTGAGAAATAACAATTTAAAGCTTAGTTTGAGGAAAGTTAGCCAAGAAATCAAAATTGTTATGACTTTTCCTAATTATGTATTACTTTATATGTGTTAGGAGTTTAAAATTTTTGAATAAATTTTAATAGTTTATTAAATTATTAAGTTTGAATAAATTTCTTTTTTGTATAATACCAAGGTTTGAATTAATACGTCACTAATGATTGAAAATTAAATTTAAAAATAAATTTAACATAATGATTACGGAACAAGTTTTAGCTTTCTAATTTTAAATTAATTATTTAATTGATTTTAAAAAATTTAGAAAATATGGCAATTTAAATTGAAAACAACTTTTTACTTAGTTTTTAATTACATTTAAATACTAATAATTTATAAAAACAAATGGAAATTAATTTAAACGTTTTAAGTAAACATGATTATATAACAGTTTTAACACAAAAATAATAATGTTAAAACTTTAAAAAACTAAAATAAATTTCAAATAAGAACTTACTTTCACGTTAGATTTTTTGGCGAAAAGCAAACAAATCACTTTAAGTTAATTGAACCGCAAATAATCTGACGGTTTAATCAGAAAACTATTTTTACTTAAAAGTAGAAAAGATATGAAAAACGAAGCGCAAGAAAATGGTTCTTCGCTTTTATATATGGCTTTATATGGCATTTATGACTTTCACAGTCGAGGCAGAGAACAGAAAAAAGTTCAGAAAACTTTCAATTGAGTCAAATATAAAACTGAATTAATGTAGTGGTTATGTCTGGTTTAAAGCTGTTTTTAACTTTTTTAACATCCATACTTTATACAAAAATACAACAAACTTTAGATATACTGCACGTATGGTTAAAACATTTAATATATTAATAATTATAACACAGATTACGACATAAATGAGAAAATAATCCCATTATGACTGCACTTATAATAATTGCAAATATTAATATTATAAATAAATAAATATTTGAAAAATAATTTCCAATTAAATTGCTGAATGGGAGACATATTTTGGAAAATACAAGTTCACAGTATGTCAGTTAGTTTTTCCGTATTTTTCATTTCAATAATAGACTGCAAATGTGAATGACCTTAAATAGCATAGATATGAATACGACTTTGCTATTCCATTCGGTGGGTTAGTAAGACTAGCTTTATATTGGTTGCTATTTTCTATATTTATAAAATATCAACTAAATAAAATAATTTGAATTAATTATATTTAAAATATAAAAATACTCTAAATATTGAGTAAAAATAATTTTAAAAAAAACTCCCCGGCGGGGAATCGAACCCCGGTCTCCCGCGTGACAGGCGGGGATACTAACCACTATACTACCGAGGAATAGATATTTCAAAATTTGGAAAAATGGGTGCTTATTGTTAATTAATTATATTTTGTTTAAAAAAGTTTTCCTTTGACTCAAAATTTTCATATAAATATTTTACCCAATTATGACTTGTTAAAATACTTTCACTAAATTTTATCTTATCTATTTTTTTGTCAGACTTTAATTTGTATGAAAAGGAAATTTTTTGCTTAATGAATGGTTGAGACATTTTGCATTGTTTTATGATCTATCAACTTTTTTAATTGCTTCAATTAAAAATTAACTTTAGGATCTTAATCAAAGTAATTTACTTTTGTTTTTATTTATCCAGCTGAAAATATGTTAATTTAAAGATTGTATTGTATTTAAAATATATTTATTTCTAAAAAATCTTAACTAAAATATTATTTTTTAAAATTTTATTATTTTATTTGTGAAAAAAAACTAATAAAATTCAAATTTATTAATAAAATTCTTAAATAAATATTCATAAAATATATTTCAAGTTTTAGTTTTAAAAAATAATTAAACTTAAATATAATATTTTATTGTTAATTAGCATGTTACTTACATTAAAAAAAAGTAATAAAAATTATGCAATAAAGTGGAATTTTCAGTTAAAGTTTTAAAATAATAATAAAATTAATTAATTATTAATAATAATAATAACATAAAAATTTTAATTCTGATTAAAAAACTAATTAAATAATTTAATTTATTTGGATTTAATATTGACTTAAATAGAATAAATAATTTATAAGAACTTAATTTAGTTTTCAAAATAAAGTAATTGAATTAACCCAACCATTCGATCACGTTTTTCACCGAATCTTTTGCGTCCGACGAATATGTGGCTAAAGAATAGCTTTTCTTATCACTTGATTTGAGTGAATCACAAATGTTTTCACATTCTTTAATGTCGGTCATAGATCTAACCATATTTGCCATATATTTCCTTTCGATCCAATTCGCAGCACTTCATACATAAAAATTTTTATATTTATTTAAAACTTTAAAATTTGATTTAAAATACGCATCAAATGTGAATAAACTGATTCAAAAGAAAAAGTTTTATCGAAACCGAATTCGAGAAATGAAAATCAAAGTCAGATATAATGTGTTTAGATTTTTAGGGCAATACAGTAGTGAATTTGAGGCCAAAAACTTATTTAATGGTCAATATTCTGGTTAAAACATATGCTTCTATCATAAAACCTGATCCTAAAACTGGATTCAAAGTATGTCGAAAAGTGTTGTAAAAAGTTTTCATTTCATTACATAACGCGATCTATAGCTTGGCAATTGAAATAATAAAACTTTTATTTAAATTCTGTTTGTTTTGTATATAATATATATTTATATCTGAAAATAATTCATTTAATCAAACTTTTCACACATTAAATCAAAACAAGGAAAAATTGTATAAAACCTGTCGAAAGTTTGAAATAAATATTGATAACAGAAATTATTTTTAATCAAATGACTAATTGTGTACAAATCAGATAAGTATTGAGACTTTGGATTCGGTTTTAAAAATAAAATTTTAATTAAATCAAATGAATTGAATGCATACCCGGACTGCTTAACCACATAATTAAGATATGGTATAGAGTTTGAGACCATTTTGCCTAATCTACAGCTGATCTCAAGTTTGCATTCTTCGTTGTCTAAGTTGAAAAAGTTCATCGTTTCTGACGCTATGACCGATAGGTTTGTTGACATTAATTGACTGATTGACGAGAATATGCCATCAGATTGTTGTGAACGCGATTCAAACATTGGACTCGTCATACCTTTCGGCAAAACCGGATTTTAACTAAATTAGTATTGAATTAAGCCCTGAAACGAATGACTTGGTTTACCCGATCTTGCTAATATGAATGGCGTTATAAAGACCATTAGATATCCGGTCAGTCCGATCATTATTAATGGCTTTGATATGAATTTTATAATCAGAAACAGTGGCAGAAATGCTGTCTTCAGAATAATTGGCGAAATATATGTAAGCACTGTATGGAATGACAATATTCCCAATAAAGTGGCGAAATGCTCTGCAAATGACTTCTTCTCGTTTTCCTCACTTTTCTTAAGATTCTCCGGACTCTCGACTAAAATAGTAATTAAAATATTTTAACTAAACTTTTTAATTATTATTAGTTATATAAAACCAAACTTTAATTCACTTACGGTCAGTAAAATCGGCTCTTATTTTGACAATCAATAAAAAGAATAAAATAAGAATTGAAATACAATTCATTAAAACAATTTGTACTGAAGTGGTCTGATCTGCATCTCTTCAGCAACTGGTCATTATTCTGACCAATTGATTGAAATTTATTGATAAGACTATTCAATGTCATTTCATTAACATATTTAAGGATCAAATCTATGTCCGGATGTGTTTAACCTAAAAATTAATTAATCCCTAATCGCTTACATCCGTCTGCAAACTCGAGTCAATCCTTTCAATACTTTTATATTTTTTGTTTTCGTTTTACAAATACAATGCAATGAAACAAATAAGAAAAAATTTTATAACGTTATAAAGTTAATTAGTAATTGTTTTTTATATAATAATGATTGCACTTTCACAAACTGCTAATAGATATTGCAGTTAGATTAGAGTTGGCTCATTCTAGTTTGGTGCATTATAAAATTAAGTAAATTGCTATTCTTTTTCCTTGTACAAGTTAATAAATATATAAATACAATACGTATTGAATAAAAATTGTATTTAAAATATTGATTAGAATTATATTTTTAAAATTATCAGCAAATCAGGACATGTGATGTAAACTATTTAAATAACACTTATCTGTTATTTAATAATAATTTAACTTTAGATAAATTAGAAATTTTAATTCACAAATGGGTGTCATTTGCTGTGTATTAGTACTGTTTGTTCACATTTGAAACTAAATATGAATAAAATTGTTATTTTAATCAAAACTTATTTAATATTAATTTTAATAATTAGTTTATGCAAAGCATTTGATCAAAATATTCTATCAAAATGTAATTTTGTTACTAAAAGTCTTCAAAACTGTTTGTGGAACAACTCGGCGAAGAACTCACACGAATGGCAATTAAGTGAATTGAATCCGAAGTTAATTTCAAATCAAATCTATTCCGAAAACACAACTGTTTTGGTCTTAGAATCGGATCTGAATGAAACCCAATTTTCGAGTTTATATCAATCGAATAGTTATTCTAAGAATTTAATTGATCAAGTTTGTTTAAGAATACAATTTATTCGTTCATCAAATTGCAAAACATGTGAATTAAAAATCTATGTAAAGGTTGAGGAAAATGAAACTATTTATCTGAATGAATGTAAAACCCAATCTAATGATTGGAGTGAATGTCAAACAAATTTTCAATTAGAGTCTCAAAAAGGAAATAACTTTCAATTTTTACTGTTTGGATATATTAATTCAATTAGCAAACAATTTATAGCAATCCGTGATATATCAATAACAAGAGGGTTTTGTAATAATACTGAAGTGTTTGCACAATTAGATAATGACTTTTTCGACTATAATGCAAATTCAACTTCTCTAATTTCTAGCAATGAAAAAATTGGACCTAGATGTGAGTAATTAACAAAATTATATATTATATTATAAATTTAATTTGATATTCCAGCAAGCTTTTGGGTGGCTTTCATGTCCGGTATAGCAGTTCTCTCTTTACTCGCGTTTGTATTTATAGGAGTTTCCCATTTGAGAAAAGAACATAAGAAACGGTTAATTAAATCAAAGAAATTCAATAATTTGAGCCAATCTTCAGTACAATCCAATGATGAGCTGACAGAAGAGGTGTTATTTGGTGATGACTACCAAATAATGCCCAGAGGCGGCACTTTTATTGGACAATGGATTCGACAATTTAACATTGGTTTGAAATCGGACAAGTCTAACGGATAGCAATTTGAAATAATTATTTATCTGGTTGAATTAATTTGCGTAATCATGATTACATTTCTATTTATAACTATCTTGAGACAATCTCCAGACATGAGATAAAAATTAAGTTAAAATTAAACTTACTGATTAAGCTATATCTGCTAATCAGTAATTAATTTGATAATAATAATGTATTAATTTTATTTCTAAATAAACAGCAATTAATTGTAATTTTTAAGCTGCATAAAATAAAAAAGTTAATTTCTTAATTTTGTGAGATATACTAGAAATTTAATTAATATTCAAGAGTCAAACGAATAGATTTTTGTTTTATATTAAATTATACAGTACAGCAATTAACATCAGATAAACCTTTTTTTAAATTTAAAAACAAATTTAAAAATTAAAATTTAATCTCAAACATGTTTATTCAAGTGTTACTCAAAACAAGTTTAGAGATTATATAAATTTTTTTAATTATAGAAAATCAATAATCAATTAATTAATTAAAATTAGACATTTATAAGGCCGGTCAATCCAGGGGGAAATCAGGGGGAAATATTTTTCCAAAATCTAGGAAGGTATTAAGGAAAGTATTTTTTTCTAAAAAACGTTCAAAAATCTATATATTTATAATAAAATTTGACTCAATCTAACTGGATTTAAATCAGATTTAAACCAAATTTAGTTAATTTACGAATTTAACATTAATTTAGACAAAATTTTTAATTCGAAAACTTAAAAAATTTTCCAGTTGCCTTCAGCGGCCACGAATTTAGGGGTTTTACGCTAGGGGGGGATAAATGCCAATTTTAAAAACAAGGAGGAGTTTTTAATTAATCCCCCCTTACGAATCCCTGGTTAAATTCAAATAAATAAATAAAAAATCAATCAAATTTCAATTTATATTGAATCGACAGTTTTAAAAACAAAACAAGAAATGAGTTTAATATTTCTGGACTGGAAGTGTCCGGATGAAGACGAGGATATATGTGATCAGAACTATAGCGACAAAACGGACTTTCGTCGTCTGTCTGAAGAAGACATAACGAAACTCTGCAAAGAGAGGCTCTGGAGGTGTATGAGTGAGTATATATGTATGGGTGGATTAAATTTTGTTTGTCTTTTCCAATAATCCGCAAACATTTCTATTAAACTAAACATTTTTATTCGTTTTGAACAATTGATTCAAACATTTCAGTTCCAATAATGAATTTACTTCTAATGGCATTCGTTTGGACCGTTTCTCTAAACTATGGATCAGTACTAATGCCATCCTTTTTGACACTAATTTTTGTCGTCTTATATGTCTTTAACTATTTGGAAGAACATGCCATTAGATACTCGATCTCTGATATAATACACTTAAAACACGTTAACAATGATAACCAAACGGAAACAAACGGCGAGAATCTTGAGCTCCAAGACATCAATCAATCGAAACTAAATTACTTTAACTATAATTCAAATCTATATATTGAGACAATTGAGGAGAACTGCGAACCGACTGAACGTTCGACTCGTAAGCTCTCAAAAAGAACAACTATAGACATCTAATTCAAGTTTAACACAATTAAACGCTTTTTATTTATTAAACATTTATTTTCAAAAAAAATTATTTTAAAATTAAAATTATTTTTGTTGTTGCTAATTTCTATAAAATTAATTAACTTCACTATAATTGGATCAAAAACACAACAAACTCTTATTAATGTCGCATTAGCTGTAATAATTATTTTGTTATATTTTGTGCAAAACTTAAATTATATATAAATTATGAAATTAATAAGTTAAAATTTAAATAATTAAATAAAAGTTCTGGTTGTACAGTGTCAAATAAAATAGCATTTGAGAATAACTCAAATTTCAACTGTTAGCAGAAGTTAACCTAGCTTATTCAATAAGGAGGTTGTGGTTAAAACATTGGAATTTGCAGACATTGTAATGTATGCGTCAGTTATGTGTGAAAGTTATCTAGAATATTTGGCTTTAAAGAAAATCATGAAATCTGATCCAACCGTCTCCTGCATAGCACATATCATTTGCTGTTTTATGCTATAACTTGATTATTATGCATATGATTGTCTGTCTTTATCATATTTCAAATAATTTAGATTTTCTTTTTTCATAAATAACTGTTATATGTATTAGAAGTTCAAAATAAAATAGAGATATCCCGGGTTTGCAACAAATACTGTATATACTTTGAAAAATAAGTAAAAATATTAGTTGCAATTTGCAATCTACTTTTAAATTTCTTAAAATATTAATCCTTAAATTTATTTTAAAAAATAGTTTAATATTTAATTTAAACAAATTATATTCAATTGTACTTAAAAATTAATTAAATAAGTTATTATAAAAGTAATTTTATTTTTCAACCTTAATGTAACCCAAGCCCACCAAATACGGATTGAATTCCCAAATGAAAGTTAAAGTCTATTTAGTAAATAAAATTTGATATGTCTTTGAAAAAAAGTTAAGTTTGAATAACTTGAAAAATCAAATCATTAGATGATTGAGGTTTGAAACTCTATAATCGATTCGTCAGTCTTTTTGAAGTCGTATTTGAAAGCATTTGAAACTTAAAATAATTAATTTATTAAATAAATTAAATTAAATCTATTAAATAAATATCAATAAATAAAAAATTAATTGCAATGAAACTAATTTACGCACTAATAATATCGGTGCAAATGTTGAAAAGTGTGGTCAGTTTCAGCTTGATAGATCCGACAGACCTAATTTCTACCGCAACTTGCACTGTAATGTCCCGACAAGAACTCAAATATTGTTGGGATCGTTTCCGCCAAGAAATGGAGAGTTCGGACAAACAGTTGTTCTCAGATATGAAGGCTCGACAGCAATGCTGTGCTTTCAATCACTTAAGAGATTGTATTATCGACGCAATCGATGACAAATGTGGCGATGAGTCAAATGAATTGGCGGAAAGACTCGTCTCGACCGGTGTCAGCGCCGTTAAGATGATTACAACCGACAACGACTGCCAAACATACAGTACTGGATCAGTGCTTTGCTATTCGGGTTTGTTTTGATTGAGTTTAACTCTTAATAAGTTTTGATATCTTTTGGTTAAAAAATATTTTTTCCATAATTTAGATTATATTTTAATTCTGATCGGAATTGGACTCATATTTCTCTTCCTGTTTGTCTGCACTTGTATTGTAAAAATCTGTTGCGGATCTGCTAGACGTCCACCTGATTGGTTGGTTAGTCAGCAAATGTCTCAACTTTTGCCACAACATAATCGTTCGGTTCATAAATATTAATATTTGCTTTTTTTCAATTTGTATTTTTGGTCAAAATAAATATATATATATTATTGACATTTCATATGATTAACGATAACAATTAAAATTTTAGTTTCACAAAATGTACTAGATTACTGTAATAATATGCAAGAATTGATTTTGTTAATGGGATCTGGTTTAAAAGTTATGCTAAACAAAGTGTTTACTATAAAATTAATCAATATTTAATTAAAAATTATTGCTTTTATTATTTCCAATTGTTTTTTGTTTTGAAAAAATTATTTTATTGTTTGAAACATAAATTAAAAATCAATTTTGTGTCGAAAAAGTGGAAAAAAGTATTTAAATTTAAATCTTAGTTCGACTGAAAAGAGTGAAGACATTGGAGACTCAATGCCTCAACAATCAAATTGAATCCAATGTCTTGGCCGCAGATTCGACTATAATCGACACATTTTCATCTATTTTGACCCTTAGTTCCAAAGCCGAAGGACAGCCAATCAGTTGCAAGAAATGCAATAAATGCTTTATATAAATATAAAATTTCCAAATTTTAGAAATCAAATTTTATTAATAAGTTTAAAATTGCAATTAGATAAATATAAGACTTTAATTTAAAAATATAAGACTTGCATTAATAAATTTTAAAAACATGTAAATAACGACTTTATCTTAAGTAATTAACAGATGTGGCTATTTTTATATTTTATCTAATTAAATTATGCATGCTAAATGGAATGAATGCTCTAAGACATGAATCATGTATAAACATATATTCAAAATATTCAAGTTATTTGATTCAAATATAAATAAAAAATTTATATTAATTATTAATCATTAATTGATAATTATATTAATTACTTTTGCAATCATATATTTTAATTTAATTGTTCAAAGAATTCAGTTTTAGTAATCATAAATTTATTTTAAATAACATATAAAACATTTGATAATTATTTGAAAGCAAAAATATAAATATTTGTATTCTAAAAACTAATTAAATTTAAAAATAAAATATTTTAATTGGAATCATATGATTAATTTGGTATATAAACAAAATTATATA
>JAQFXP010000731.1:0-25181 GCA_034693685.1 Belba bartosi
ACAAAAACGACTTTTTTCCTCGTTTTATAAGTACTGTACACATACCCCGGGGTATAAGTACGTGAAGCCCAAACTCATCTTATATGTAAATGTACTAATATGTGAGGGAATACGGTATATAGTATATAAGTATGGTTATTAAATTATAGAGGTAAATATATATTTACTGAATATACCAAACTGTAAATGTTATATTTAGATATAAATTCTATAGTTCTATAATAGGATTTTGTTGGATATTCGAAGAATTGGTTTGGAAAACAAAAATAATATTAAATATAAATTATTGTCGGATCTAATTGAAACAGTAGTTATTATATATTTATTTATAAAAATAATTAATAAAAATAAGTATGCCAACAATTAAAATCTCTGCCCCGATTAACTAATATAATAATTGTTAAAAAAATAAATATAAAACAAATATTGCAAAATGAACAAATCTAATACAAAATTTTTTATTTAATAAACTTATAAATTTATCAAAAATTGAATGATATTCTATGGAATTTAAATTATAATAATTGATATAATTAATATAAAAATGACTTCTTATTGATATTCCAAAGATTAAGTTCAATTAAAATTTATATATAATATAAGTAAATATATAATTATTTCCAGTTTATAATAATATTGAAAAAATCATATTAAATTTATTTTTAAAACTTATTTATTGTAAATGCAATAAAATAAAATTAAATATAATGTAACTTACTGATTAATTCACAAAATTAAAATTTTTGGCCGAAATACTAGATGGAATCAGCGGAGAGAGATTTTTCAAAAAACTTTTAAAATAATTTAAAATTGCTTTATTTTATATGCAATTTAACATAATATAATATAATTAAATAAAATTTGCACTTAATTTAGTTTATTTAATAAAAATTAAACCAGATTTTGCCTAGATTTAAGCATAATTCTTTTCAAAAAAACAAAAAAATTTGCCTTGTGTCAAAAGCAGCAAGTTTGGTTTTTGGTGCAAAATAGCCATATCCTCCCAAATAGAACCCCCGGCAGAGTCTTAACTTAACTCAAATCAGAATTTTAACTTAATAATTTTGGAACAAAAATTATAAGAACATGTTCAACTCAGATTTTTAAAACTGGTGTAATTAATTTTTTAAGTTCATATTCTAAACTGTAAGAATTTACGGTGACTAATAAGATTTATTTTTTAAATATTTTAGATTGTAATTAAAATGTTTTAAGATAAATATTTAAAATGTTTAATAAATATTGCACTAGTTAAACTAAACAATTAAAAACAGCAGGTAAATTAAATGTACTATTTTGCAAAGGAACCTAGGTTAATTGAGATGAAATTATATATATAATTTTAAAATTAACCCGAAAAAATTTTTAGAATTAGACACTTGTTAGATAAAACCACTTTTATGTAAACATTTTTTAAACGATAAAATAAAATTCAAATTATACAAAAATAAAAAATGTAATTAATATCAAACAAGAATATCTATATATTTATCATCTGCTGTATTATTTTCAAAATTATTATAACCTGTTATTTCATATCGATGTAAATCATAATTAGATTCATCATTCAAACTATCAATACATATCTCATCATAAACTTCCTGGGTGTTATTAATTTTCGATTTATTTTTAAACTTGACTGTGTAGATTATAAATCCAATTATTACGACAAAAGTTATTATCAAAACCGCCGACAATGAGATTATAATTGTCATTGAAAATGAACTTTTGGTTTCAAGAAAACTATTTGTTTTGTTTGTAAGGAAACAATTTGTGTTCCTATCAATTGGCAGACCAACCCAAACACCAAAATTACAATAAATGCTACTTTGTCCTTTTAATACGAAATGTGTCGTATTATCAATAATCGCATTCTGATCGCATGTGATGTTTGCGTACATTCCGTTCGGAATGTAAATCTCATTATTGACCAAAAGTTTTGAGTTATATATTAATTTAAAATTACGATTTAATTTGAATTTATAAGGTTTACAATATGAGTTAGGTATGCAAATGGGAAAATTATCCGACCATTTGCCTTGTTTATTGCACGTAATATTTGTATTGCCGCTTAACATGTAATTATTATCTATGCATTT
This sequence comes from Belba bartosi, assembly GCA_034693685.1. Classification (NCBI taxonomy): domain Eukaryota; kingdom Metazoa; phylum Arthropoda; class Arachnida; order Sarcoptiformes; family Damaeidae; genus Belba; species Belba bartosi. Next base: position 2,100 of record JAQFXP010000731.1, read on the forward strand.
ATAATTTTCATAATAACCATCTTGAATATTTTTTGTAAAACTCATCGTTAATGGAATGTCGGGTTCACCGCAGCTATGCTCAGAATAGTAGAGACGGAGTTCGCAGACGTATAGTAATAGTGGATTGAAATGTGGACTTAATTCAAAAGTTTGATTTATTTCAATAAATATTTTAAGTTTGTTAACTGTTTGTATGGAATTATTTTCGCAATAAAATACAAGCGACAAATAATTGGCATTTAAATTATTATCTTCATCCAAGTGGTGCATGCTAATTTGTTGACAATATGTGTTATTTATCACAAATTTAAATTCATTATTAATCCAAAGTTGACGTAAATTATTTGCATAAAATTTTATCCGAATATAATCTACTTTAAGTGATTTTGAGAATATTGGTTCAAAATATAATGAGTCGGAATAGTTTAGTGCTTGCACAATCCATTCCAAACAATTTTTTGGTGGTTTGTCAATTGGTGTGAATAAACCAAATATATTATCTCGTTCAACCAAAGTTTGTATTACTTCATAATCACTATTTGAAGTTAAATTGTTTGGCATGATTAATTTATTATAATAAGAAATAAATGTTGAGTTGTCATGTGGTGTAGCTGATAAATTTTTTAAATTAAAATTAATTATTTATATAACAATTTATATATTAATTAAAATTAATAAATACCACAAATAGGAGGACTTTCCGTCCAATAACCGTAATTACATTCGCGTACGTTATCCCCAATTAAATAGTTTTCCTTATCTTCGCATTCATAACGAAATTTTGTGTTTTGTCCAAAAAATCCCATATTTTCCGACACATTCTCTCCGACCGAATAGATCCGAATGCCTAACGGTTTGGCTATTGGTCCGCAATAGCAGTGTTCGAGAGATATGTCGTAACAATTCTGTTGTAACCTAGCCACTATTTGGAATTATAAAAACTTTATAATAAATAATAGTTGCTTTTTTAAACCTTACTTTTAAACTCTTCTGACTTTATATACCACAACAAGTCATCAGAAGAAGTATTTAATGGCATTTTAGGTCTTATTGTTGGCATCACTTCACTACAGATATCTTTAGCGCTTCGAGTTGTGTCTTCAGTGTTTTCAGTGTCTTCAGAGATGTTATCGATATTTACATTACTATTCCATTGATATATTCGGACGTAATCTATGATAAATAAAGAGCACTTCCAGTCGTAGACATCACTGAAAGTTGATGTTTGTTTTTCGTTGTTTTCAACACTAAGGCTTAGACGTAATGACAAATCAGTTACGTTAAACTTGGCATTGTAATTGTTCCTTATATCATTGTAATCAAAATACATAATTTCATTGTAATAACCCTTGAGTTCTGTATTATTCCATTGAAAGGTGTAAGTTTGAAATTCACCAAGATCACTATTTATTATATTTTTATTATAAAATTTGTAATTTGCCTTAAAATCTGTATAACCCGTATATCTGCCCTTGCCCGGATTTAACTCAAAAAAATATATTTTAGGTTTCAATAGCTTTTCCCTGGGCATTGCCGCACGTATTATCATCTGTCCTGGTCCAATTTTATTAAACGCATTTTTAGTGCTAATCGTAGCAGAGGTAAACTCTTTTCCATTATATTTTTCATATATAGCAGTAATCGCAAGCTTTCCATCAATTAATCGAAGATTTTTAGCATTGTTTGTATTAAATTTAAGATCTTTACCTTGATAATTAATTTGAATAAATTACGTTTTATTTTATTTTAATTTAATAACAAACCCGAAACATCTCTAATATTCTCGTCAAGAATAATATCCCATTTATCAGTATTGAGTGAATTCTCATTGAACTCATCATTCCATACGAGACTCCAATCGCTTTTGCATACATTCAACACAAGGCTTACCAATACTAAACATTTTATTGAAAACGTTTTAAACATTTTACTATTTAGTGTTAAAATACTTTACAATGGAAAGTTACAGTATTATTTAGTAATGTATTTATTTCAAAATAGTAATTTTTGCAAATACTTATCGGAATAATCTTAACATCCTTTTTATTTAATATCCTTTAATATTGATTAAATTATAATTCTCGTTATTTTAGAAAATTTTGAACTCAAACATATTTAATTGGTTATTAACAACAATATAATAATTAATTACCGGATCTGTGTGCTTTCCAAGGATATTTCAGATTTGTGTAAGTTAATTTTCTAGCATAAGTTTTGTGCTTTATATATAGAGATCAGCCAAATATTCCACTAATTTTGAAAATTTGAATTTACCCCCCCCCCCCTCCTAGCATTTGGTACGCGAAAAAATAATCCCTCAACTTTATTTTTATGACTCGATTCTAAACACATTAAACATTGATAATAATAAGATTATATTTTAAATCAAAATTAGACTTAAGTTTCAATTTAATTAATTTTAATATAAAAACAATAAAAATCATTTTGCAAATTCAAACGTTCAAAAAGTAATTAAAGTAAAGTAAATTGAAACTGAGTTTAATTTTATTTTAATAATATGTTAGTTTCTATAACACATAAAAATGTAACAAATTGTTTGAATAGATATAATTTGGTTTGAAAATAGCAAATCAGACGTTTATTAAAATAGACCTCTAATAGACCTCGAAAGCTTCGACGAATATTACCAATAACCATTTTTACATGTTATATAAAAAGAAAAATTAATTTACAAATATTATAACTTGAAATTGATCCAAATTTGTTTTGATATATTTTGCAAGTTTTCCATCAATTAAACAATTAATTATTAATTAATTTCTATCTTAATTATTAATTTTAATTAATTATTTTTTATTATATCTATTTTATGACTATAAACTGTTAACAATAACATTTTTTAAAAATTATATTCCATTTTTCAGTATTTAGTGAATTCTCAGTAATTGCATTACTTTAAACGAGACTCCATTCAATTTAGCATACATTCAACATAAAGTATACTAATACAGAGTTCAAACAAATCAATGCAATAAGTATACAGTTTATCTCTGATATAGTGAACAACTCGGTTCCGTAAAGTTTGTTTACTATAAGCGGGATTCACTATAAACAATCAAAAGTCTATACATAATTAAACTTTGTTCTCAGCAAATAATTCACTATAAGCGGGTATTCACAATAAGCAAATTCATACTAACAATGATTTTATTTTCGGTGCCCACGGCAATTTAAAAAATCATTATTGTTTTTAAAAACACATAATAACAAAGAAATCAACTTTTTGTATTTTGTCCGCCAATGGGGAGTTTAGGAGGGTTTTTATTCAAATATTTTTCATTATCTTTAATATTTAAAAAATTAACATAAAATTTACAACATTTGATATTTAGATATAATTTTAATATTATTTTAAGTTACAGTCTAATGAAATTAAAACATTTATATATAATTATAAAAATTTCCTACAAAATAACAGTTTATATCTTATTTTTAGAAACTGTAATTTTTTAGAATAATATTATTAATAATATATAATTAACATTTCTCAAATAGACTGTAAATTTAAATTAAATAAAAACTATGTTTACTTTTCATAAGTATTAGTTAAATAGCTTTAATTTTCACGTAATACTAATTGTATAAATTATTATATAAAACCAACCTTAAACACCCCCATTGGCGGACATTATATAGAAAATTAATTTATATGTTAATAGTTGAATTTGAAAATAATAATGTTCTTTTAAAATCAGATGGGCACCGAAAATAAACTCATTGTAAGCAGGATAGATTGTATTAAGAAAGCAATACTTTTGTAAAGCAATTTTGACATAACTTTCAACTCTCAAAATATTATCACAAATTATGTTTATTTAATAAGTAAAAAAACAAAAGATATAGCAAGAAATTTAATATTAAAGTATTTTAAACATTTTACTTAATTTTAAAATTGTTAACAAATTAATTTTTTCAAAATTTTTGATAAATACTTAACTTAAATTAATTAAAATATATAATTAATTTTGGCTTATATCAATAAATATATTAACTAATATATATACGAGATATATTTATAAAAATTTGCAAACTGTAAATGTAAATAAATTTAAATTTAATATTTATAATAAAATTCTATAATAATTAATTTGGACATCGGGTCTACTGCCATAATTTTAATTTAATAATGTAATCTATTATTACATTAGTACATATATAAATATGTAATCATAAATATTTATTTTATATATTCAATATATATTTTTCAAATGTACATTTATGCAATAAATTATAATAAAAATAACTAAGAAAAATAATGTTTTTGTTCGAATTAATAATAAACTTTTTTTTAAATCAATTTAAATACAGTAAAAGTAATTTATTTAATTTTAATTTAGGTTAAATGTTAAATAAATTTTTTAATAAATTATTTTAGGTTTATTGCTAAAAATAAATAATTATTATATATAAATTTGAATATTAATTTATATATATATAAATTGTCAACTATTGCAATGATAGTTTCACTTGTATTAGCCCTCAATAAGTACAGTATAGTAGAGTAGTGCCGGAACACTAACTATAAGCCGCCTCGAGATTAGTGGTGTTTCAATTTTCATATTTTTGTTTTTTAAATTGATTTTGATTTTGATCTGACATTGATTTTATTTGAAATAAAATAAATTTTATATTTATTATAAATTAATTTCCAGATTTTTATAATGCATATTACTAAATTAATATTTAATTTGCAATTTAATCCAGTTATCATTTAATACTGAAACAATATTTTAAAGTAATTTAAATTATTATAAGTTTAAATATTGTAATTTATATAAATTTTAATAAATATATATTTACTCCAATTCGTACCTAACTATGTGTAAATTGTGTTTAAAAGTTTAACAAACTTAATTTTAACATAGTAAAAGTAATAAATAAAATACTTAAACAATAATTCCCCTAAAAACCAACATTTGCAAACATATAAAAAATTTTATTTTGTTTATTAAGAAATGTGTTTAAAAATAATAATCATTATGTAAACTGCCATTGATACAATAAATTCACTCATCTTTAGAACTAGTATAAACTACATTTTGTCAAAAATGAAACATGAATCAAATTGAGTTAAGATATTACAAAATATTTATTTTATGTATTGGAACGAAAACAAAAATTCGGTATTGCAGCTTCTTCCCAATATAATTAATAATTAAAATTTTGTTATATTATTAAATTAAATTTAATTAAAATTACAGTTAAATAATTTTAATATATAAAAAACACATTTTTTAATAATTTAATTTTTATTCACTATTTTTTGTTACAAATTATATTTAGAATGTGACACTTTTTTATGGCCTAATTTTTTATACAGCCGTTTTCTAAATGCTATTCAACCCCTATAATTAATTTATTCAGAGATGCTTGGTCAAATCAAATTAAAATTTATTTTACAATTATGGAATTTTGGAACACATAAATTGTAAAACGAATTTTTTAAACATTTTATCTTGATGTTATGTAACATGCCAAATATTAATTAGACAAATTTAGCATGTTTGAAAAAATTTTAAATTGTAAAAAATTTTTAATGTAAAAATTAATTAGATACATATATTCTTATTTAAAAAAATAGTTTTAAATATATAATTTTTGCCACGTTTTTAACTTGAAAATTTTTGGTTGCTCTTTTGACAAACAAATTTTTATAATTTTTAATTATTAATACTAGTTATTAATATAATATAGAAAAATTTCAAATTATATATCAGGAACAAATAAAAATAAATTCAAATTTTATATTGAAAATTACATTTAAAATTTAAATTTCTTTATGGGTTGTGCGATTAATATTAATTATCATAATAATAATTGTTTTAAAAATGGTAAAATGGCAATAAAAAATATCACATATTTAATATAACTTGTAACAAAAAAAATTAAATTATTAAAAATTGTATTTTTTATATATTAAAATTTTTTAACTGTAATTTTAATTAATTTTAGCTTAATAATATACAACATTTTAATTATTAATTATTTTGGCCACAACCAGCTAATGAAATTTTTTTAACTTTGAAGATAATTTAGAGAAGGGCTGTATATGTTTAGAATTTAATCAATTCAAATAATTTTTTTAATGAGATATTATTCATTAAATTTATTAAACAACAATTATGTTAAAGTCACCTTAATTTTCAATTTAAACATATTTTTATTAAATATTAATTAATTAAATAAAAATAAATCAAGTAAATTTTTTTAAAATTAACTTTCTTCATTTGTGTAGTCAAGTGTGGCCTAGAGAATAAACGCGTTACTTTAGTGCAAAGAGGTTGTAGAGTTGCGTACCAGCATAGACTAAATTATTTGACCAGCTTCTTCATTTATATATAGATTTATTTTTAAAAAACTTTTCAGGAAGATCAGCATTAATGTTGATGGAAATGCCAAATTAAAACTGAATTGAACTTAATCCAGTATCTTTACAGTATCTAAACACCTGCTGTAATATGAGATTGTTGGGTTTGTTCAAAATTAAATCAAATAAATTCAAGGCATAGAAAATGTAAACACTATTTTAAAATAGGTTTTTGTCTAATTTTTGTTTATATATTTTTAAATATTTGATTATTATGAAGATTTAAAAATTAATAAGTCTTATAATTTAATTAATTTTTTTTTCTATTTATTATTTCGATTTATTAATATTTTTATATACAAATTAATTGTTTGTTTATATTGAAATTAAATAACTCCCAATCACAATTTAATTAATTTTTATAAATGACAATTAATTTTACCTAATTTGATTTTGTTAATTATTTATATATATTTAATTATTAAATAAAAAAATATTGAAATTGTTATTACAAAATTAAATATTAACAGCATTAATAATAATATTAAAACATTTATAAATTAAAATAGTAATACTGTATACTAATTAAATAATAGAAAATTTATTATATTATAATAAGTATTATTAAATTAAAATAAAAATTAACTATCAGTAAATTTAATTATTTATACTAACTAATTAACATTTAAATGATTAATATTGGTTTACTTACATAAATATTTGTATTGTTTTTTAATTTTATTATTGCTATAGTTTCGAATAATTCGAATACTTATTAATACTTATTAATAATTAAAGCATTAGTTTATATGCATTTACTGATAGACTAATTTAATTTAAATAAAATTCCAAAAAATCTTTAGATAAATAAATATTTTTATATTACAGTTTACTGTATTTTAATTGAATTATTATATTTTATAAAATAATATTTTATTTATTAAAAATTTAGCAATAATTATTTTTGTTAATAATAATTAATAAATATAAAAAACTATTGAAGAAATAATATTATAAAATTATAAATAAAATTGTTAATTAGTAAAGTTTAAAATTTTATGTTAGATTTTAATGTGTATTAATGTGAGCAAAAAATACTGTATATATTATATTTTTTCACAATATAACAATTAGAAAATAATTTTTATTTTTAATTATTGATACTAGTTATAATTAAAAAAAGTTTCAAATTTTTTTATCAGGAACAAATAAAAATAAATTTAAATATTATATTGAGGATTTCCTTTAAAATTTAAGTTACTTTGTGGGTTGTGCGATTATTATCAATTATCATAGTAATAATTGTTTTTAAACATAGTAACATGGCATTAAAAAAATACCACATATTTAATATAACTTGTAACAAAAAAATTAAATTATTAAAAAATTGTATTTTTTTCTACATTAAAAATATATAACTGTAATTTTAATTAATTTTTAGTTAATAATATAACAACATTTTAATTATTAATTATATTGGCAGCAACCGATAATCAAATTTTTTTTAACTTTAAAGATAATTTAGCAAACAGCTGTATATGTTTAAAATGTTTAAAATTTTATAACAGTTTAAATTAAATAATTTTTTTAATAAGATGTCATCCATTAAATTGATTAGACACCAATTATCTTAAAGTCACCTAAATTTTCAATTTGAACATATTTTTATCAAATATTAATTATTTAAATAAAAATAAGTCAAGTAAAATCTTTTTAAAATTAACTTTCTGCATTTGTGTAGTCAAGCGTGTCCTAGAGGATAAACGCGTTACTTTAGTGCAAAGAGGTTGTGGTGTTGTGTCCCAGCACATACTAAATTATTTGACCAGTTCTCACATTTATATATAGATTCATTTTAAAAAAAACTTTCAGGAAGATCAGCATTAATGTTGATGGAAATGCAAAAAAAAGGACTGAATTGAACTTAATCCAGTACCTTTACAACATCTAAACACCTGCTGTAATATGGGATTGTTGGGTTTATTCAAAATAAAATAAAATCAAATAAATTCAAGGCATAGAAAAAGTAAACACTATTTTACAATAGGTTTTTGTCTAATTTTGGTTTATATATTTTTAAATATTATATTATTATGAAGATTTAAAAATTAATAAGTTTTATAATTTAATTAATTATTTTTCTATTTATTATTTCGATTTATTAATATTTTTATATACAAATTAATTGTTTGTTTATATTGAAATTAAATAAATACCAATCACAATTTAATAAATTTTTATAAATGACAAATAATTTTACCTAATTTGATTTTGTTATTTATTTATGTATATTTAATTATTAGTTAAAAAAATATTGAAATTGTTATTACAAAATTAAATATTAATAGCATTAATAATAATATTAAAATACTTTAAAATTAATATAGTAGTATACTAATCGAATAATAGAAAATTTATTATATTATAATAAGTATTATTAAATTAAAATAAAAATAAACTATCAGTAAATTTAATCATTTATACTAACTAATTAACATTTAAATGATTAATATTGAGTTTTTATTATTTGTATAAATTTTTATATTTATTATTGCTATAGTTTCGAATAATTCGAATACTTATTATTTTAAATGAATAAAAGTATTAGTTTATATGCATTTACTGAGAGACTAATTTAACTTAAATAAAATTCCAAAAAATCTTTAGATAAATAATTATTTTTTTTATTACAGTTTACTGTATTTTAATTAAATTATTATATTTTATAAAATAATATTTTATTTACTAAAAATTTAGCAATAATTAATTTTGTTAATAATAATTAATAAATATAAAAAAGTATTGAAGAAAAAATATTATAAAATTATAAATTAAATTGTTACTTAATAAATTAATCTAAAATATTGTTAAAATTGTACATAGATTAAATATATTTAATTTTTTTTTGTTAATTAGTAAATTTTAAAATTTTATGTTATATTTTAATGTGTATTAATGTGGGCAAAAAATATTGTATATATTATATTTTTTTACAATGTAACAATTAGAAAATAATTTTATTAAAATATTTATAATAAACAAAATTAATTAAAAACAATAAACAATTTTAACTATAATTTTTTTAACCATGAATAATAATAAAACATAAAATAACAAATAGAATTTATTTTTTTAAGCTGGCACAACTGGTGTGATAAAAAGTGTATCATGTTTTATTATATCTAATTAATTAAATAATTTTTTATTTTATTATTGTAATAATAATTTATAAGTTAATTAAAATTAGAAATTTTTTAGTATTAAAATATTTTTAAAATATAACATTTTGAAATAAAATATTTAAATTAAAAAAATAAATTTTGATATTTAAAAAAACAAAAAACATTTACATTTTATTCATTATTGAAGATTTTTATTTGTATAATATTTTATTTACATAATATTTAATTAAATTGATAAACATGCATGATAGGTAATTTGTAAAAAATAAAATAAGAAATATTCAAGTAATAACAATTATCAAAAACAAAATATACATTAAATCAATAATTTTAAAAATTAATACCATCAATCTTATTTTTAAAAAGTCATTTATTCTCCCAAGCAGGTGTTGTAATCAATACACGATTTAAATCGTCATCAAAACCAACTAGGTCACAACTGAGATTCCAAAGTTTTTCAGCCATTTCATCATCAGTGGCTCGCGGAATCATAACATCCCATCGTGTGCAATTACTAAACAGTGAAATAGTACAAAATAAAATAGCTAAAATAAATCAAATAAAATAAGCATACTCATAATAAAATCCCGACTCATTGTCAAGTTTTTCATCAATTGCGCAATAAAGAGACGTTTGAGCGCCTAGCTCGGGTGTCAAGAACAATTTAGTAATCACCCATTGACCAACCGTTCCCAGGTTTAAATGTCGTTGCGCTTCGGTTTTAACATGTCCAGGATTTAGACTATAAACAGTAATATTATTATTTTTGCCTAGTCGCTTTGCCAATTCACGTGCGAACAATATATTAGCTAGCTTGCTTTGATAATAAGCTTTCATCGGATCATATTCGCCATTACGCAAATTTGGATTATCAAGATTAATTTTTCCAACTACATGCGTATCGGATGCGACAATAACTATTCGAGCTTTTGGCGCTTTTTTCAACATGGGCATTAATAATAATGTAACTAGAAATGTGCCTAACATTTACACAAAAATTAGATTTTAGATTTTAATTAAATAAATTTTAATTTTATTGTTTTGTACCAAGATGATTAGTGCCAAATTGCATTTCAAATCCGTCCGCAGTTTTCCAGTCCTCGGGTGTGCCGACAACTCCGGCGTTATTAATGAGTATGTCTATGACTGGTTCGAGTTTAGTCATAGTTTCGACAAAATCCCGAATCGACTTAAATGACGACAAATCGAGTTTAACGTAACGGATGTCTGCCTTTGGATTCTTTTCCATAATCTCTTTGACAGCGCTTTCGGCCTTTTCTACACTACGACACGCAATGTATACCTGAATAACAAATAATATATTTTTATTAATACTGTATATTTAGTATTTAAATAAATTTTAAGTTATTATTATTTTTTTTAATTAGATTATTGGCAAATCTTTTATTGAAATTTTTAGATGCTAATAATTACAAATAAATATAAACTTAATATTTGTTTAAAAAATTAAAATTTTATGCATTTGTTTAAAATGATAATAATAAATAACATATTTCTAAAATATCAATAACTAAAATATTTTAATAACTATATTATATAAAAATAATAAAAAATGATATAATTTAATATAGCAAATCTAATTTAAATAAAGTTATAATGCAAAATTTTATAAAATAAATTTATGTAATTTGTTAGTTAACATAATTCACATTACCTTTGCTCCACGAGCTGACATCTGAAGAGCGGTCTCTTTTCCAATGCCAGTGTTGGCACCCGTTATCACAACTACTTTGCCGTCTAATCTCTTCTCACTCAAACATCTTTTTCTTCTTCCAAATAAATTTAATTGTAATTCATACAAGCTTATTTTTAAAAGAGAGTAATTATTGCCCATTATTAATAATTACGTTAAAATATAACTTTACTTAAATAACAATTAGAAATTTATTTTTATATTTATACAAATAAATATAGAATATTTTTGAACAAGAAACAATTATAATTTATCATTTATTATTTTTAAAAATTAAATTTTAATATTTTTATCTAGTCGTAATTTAATTAATTTAATATTAAAAACACAAATTTTATTTTATAAATGACTAAAATTTAATAATATTTTTGATATTAATATCCAGTTTTTTAAAGTACTGAAAACGCACTCTAGATTGGTGCAAATTAATTACGCAAGCATATATCTATTTTATTATTGCACAGAGTTTGCACTAGGAAAACAGTTTATACCGAGAATTTGTCAAAAATATTATAGCTTTTACTGCAGTAAAAATTTGACCTTGATAGTTTTATGTTTCTATAGCAATTGTTCTGAATTGTTTTGATGTAATATAAAATGATTTTTTTTCTTAGACTTTTAAAATTTCTTAAAAATATAGTTATAATTAAATAAATTTTACATTTTTTTGATGTATTTTTTATTGAAATTCAAATAACAAATTATTGATTTTATTGATTTTATTTTATAAATATATTCTATTTTAGCTAACATATAATTGTCATTAATAAAATAAGCATGTAAATGTCAATAATTAAAAATTTGCAATTTATTCATTAATAAAGTAGATTTGATATTCTTTTGCATTAATTAATGAAATAATAATATTTATATCTAAATCAAATAGATTTAGTATTCTAATTGATTTGATAATTTTAGTTTTTAAATTAAATATAGTTTTAAATAAAACTTTTTTTTTAAATTAAATTATTTATTTTATTTTATCCAAAATAGCATTATTTTGAATATTTTATTATTTAATAAATATTTAAAATATTTGTTATTTAAAAATAATTTTTGATTTGTTTGTAATACAATAATAATTAAAAAATGATAAAATATTTATAAATATTTTTTTAAATTTCAGTTTACTGTATTGGGTAAACGTTTGCTATTATTTCTGTATTTATCTTGGTATTATTATTGTTTTGATTAACAAAAAATTAGAATAAAAATATTTTAATAATTAAGAAATTTTTAAAATTATTTTTAAAACATTCATTAATTCATTAGAACAATGCTTAATAAACGCATTTCAATAGCTGTTTATTTTAAAATTTATTTTAATTTTTATGAAAATACATTGTTAATAATTATTTGAAAATACAGCTTGGACAACAATTCATAAAAGTTGCTGATTTACTTCCCCGGCCTCTTCGATCATTAAACATTACAAACTTTAATTGCTTTTGTGGTAATATTTGAAAAGCAAACTAAATGAATCAGAGATTTTGAACATTTTAGCAATGTATTTGCATAGAAATTAACAGTTTTTATTAATATAATAGATATTATATAAATATTTACTAAAAAATACTGGATTAATGAATAATATGATAAAACAATTTTTAAATTCACAATTATATAAAAATAAATTTATTTATTTATTGTTTATTTGATAAAACAAAAATTTAATTTTTATTACAAATTCCACATTATTTATATTTTAAAAAAAGAAAGCTTGATATTTAAATAACTAAACAAAATAAAACATGCGCAAACATTGTTTTTATACTCGTACAACTGTAAACAATTTACAAAAAATATTTATTTTTATTTTTTTTAACTTTTTAATATTTATATTACAATTTAACATTAAAACTTTAAAAAATTTAATTTACTTTTAGAGGTATTGACAACCCAATTGAGAATAGAATAATATTGTGGTAATTAATACAAACTTGTCTATTTTTATTTACAGTTGACATTCATACGTAAAATATTTCAAATGTAAAATAATCAAATTTATATTAATCAAATTTTACTTAAATAATTTTGAAAATAAATAATTTGTTTAAATATGTAGCTTGATAAAAAAATTTTGATCATTATAAAATTACTTAAATAAATACTAAATATAAGTAAAAAATGGAAAATATAAATAAAATTGATCTGTAAATATAATTTGGGTAAAGATATTCTTAGGGATCCACTAAACTTATAAAAAAATATTCATGCAATTTTTTAAATTTGTTTATAACTGTAAACTAATAATAAACTCATTATTTAATTAACAATATAATTAACTTGTTAATAAAATGTTAAGTCTTGAAAGTGTAACTTAATTTTTTTATTTTTAATTATTAAATTCAAAACTATATATTTTTAAGATTTTTAATTTTTTTATGCAGATATCATATTTTTATTTATTTATTTTGCACTATTTTTTGTAATTTAAAAAATTTAATATTTTAAAATTTAATTTATAATATTTTATTAATTTTTACACATTTTTAAGAATTAAGAATTAAATTAAAAATATCAAAACTATAAATAATATGTGCATTTAATTAGTATTGTTTGTTGTTTAATGTCTAACAATAATTGTTATTATTGATAAAACTGTAATAATATTTAACGAATTTATGTTATATATAGTAAGTGTATGTTAATAAGACTTTTGGACAAACAAATTCAAATCAGTTTTACAACAAACAAAATACAAATAATAAATAAAATCAAAAAATATTACTAAACATGAAACAATTTAAAACTCAGATAAATTCTATGAATAATATTTGGAATAATATTATTTAAATAATTTAACATAAATCTAAATATTTGTTAAAATAAATATGCTTAAATTTTATTATAATTAACAAAGTCAATAAAAGTAAATCAAAATTTGTTTTTACGCCAAATATTGCCAAATATTGGCAAATATTGGCCAATTTTTGTATTTCAAATTTGACATTTGAATTGAATTTATCCAAAATTGCGTATATTTTGTTGGCCTTTGAGTTAACGGATCCGCAGATAAAACAACTGATAATCAACTCTACAATTGACGAAATAATAAATAATGCTAAAATAAGCGTAAAATATTTTAATTGTGACATTTTATTAATCATTAAATGCATATATATTATGAATTTGAATGGTATCATTTACATTAAATATTAAAATATTTGTAAAACTAAAATCTAGTTTTAAAGGATCTATATCGATATTTTTAAAGCGGGATTTATCATATTAGTATTATAGATCTCATCAAAAAACAGCCTTTTGCCTTCGGAACAATATTTTAAAAAATTAAGTTTTTGATTTATTTAATATCCGAAATTAATTTAACCACCGTCCCACATTTATTTTCTTGTGAATTTTTTTGTAAACAATCTATAAAAGAATAAGGAAGTTTTTAAACTGGGTTTCCAAGAGAGTTTACGAGATTTTTGTATTTTTGTCAAAAGACATGTGGACTAGCAAAAACTCTCACTCCCGTGAGAGAGAAAAACCTCTTTTAACTGAAGGAGATTATTTTTACATATATACACTATTTACAAATTATTTACACAATTGACTATTAATCTGAGCCACAATCAATTTCAACTTTAGAATAACAGTTTACACACTATAACTCTGACTCTGACTTTGAAACTCCTACAATATATAATTATATTATAAGTTAAAAGTTATATATTATAATTGTAAATTTATTATATTTAGAAAAATATATGTGCGGCTTTAAATTTATAAATATTAATTTATCTTAATTAATTTATTTTTAAAAAAATTTTTAAACATTATTTAGTTAAGAATATAAATTAAAATTATATTTGTAATTATAATTATATAATATATACAGTATTTATTGTTTTATAAATTATAATTTAAATCATAATATAATAAAATATTTATTAACTGTAATATAAATTATTTATTTATTTGAACTTTATTTAGACATTCATAAATGAAATATTAGTCTATCAGTAAATAAATATAACGTATTGATTTCTATTGTCGATGTAATCGAATAGCAAATTAACTAATATTGGCTGAAATACTGTTATAATATTGGCTGAATTCTTAAACAAATACCTGTTATAATTACTGATAGAATATTTTTTATTTAATTTTTATTTTTAATTAAATAAATTAAAATTTTATTAATATATAACATAATAGACAATTAATTTAGTCATAAATTGTAATAATATTTAACAAACAAAACTTTAAATATATTATTTACTGTTAAAGTAATCAGTTTAAAAAACAAAATATAAATTTAATTTAATTGATAATATTTTAAAATAAAAATAAAATAAATGCTACCAAAAATAACTTCGATTATGATTTTGTATTTTGTTTATTAACTAGTTCCATTTTTATAATTTTTAACAATATTATTATAATAAAAGCAACAAACTAAAAAGGATAATTAACCAAAAAATTTATTTTTAAATAAATTATTTTATTAATAATAATAAATTAAATGTCTATACCTCATATCCGTGAAAATAATTAATCACAAACCATTTAAAACAAGAAAATCCAATAGCATGTTCAAATTTATTACCAATGCGTTCGTATACAGATAAAAACTTTAATATAATATATTATTATATAAAAAATAGTTATACGTATAACAAAAATTTTGCAATTACATACCTTTATGCCCAATCTTGCATTATAAATTACCGGTAATTTAGTTTGCATACAAACCAACTTATAAGACGACAACAACTTATAAGTACTTTTTGCTTCAAAGTTGACGGAAGCCTTCGATTGGATTAAAAATAATAAATTAGAAGTATATAAAATGCATAAATAAATTAATATTAATTTTATAATCAACTTGTTAGAAAATAAAATCATAAATATAAAAAACGCAATAACTGATGAAAAACTGAACCAAAAAATGCCCAAAATTTTTGACCAAATATTAGAGTCATATTCAATAATTTCCAAATATATTTGATTAAATAATTTATAAATTTTAACTTGTTTGAAATTTATATTTATAAATCTATTTTTATTTTTATAAATAAAATTCAAATATTTATTAATAGATTTTTGTTTTAGTTTTAAATAATATGAAATAATTATAATATAAATTACTTGATATACACCCATGTTGAAACTATATAACACACTTAAATAATATAGTATTAAATTTGGAAAAACAAATAAAAATAATTCTAAATAATTTACATTTATATAAATTGAAATAAAAAATAAAATACTTGTAGCAAGTACAAAGCATCTAATTAAAATCTTGCAAATTTTATAACGCAAATTTGGTCTTGATTAAAATATTTTTGACAATTATCTCGTCGTCTAAACCGCATTCTATTAGAGTAATGACTGCAGACATCATATCAAAGACTCGCATATAATTAGGTCTTATATCATAAACATAGTTATAGTAATGAACAATATGTGTCATTATTATTATTGAAAACAGTATAATTTCAGCTAGATTTAAATGAAATTGCATGTTTATAAAATAAGCATAATTTCCAATATAAAGATAAAATGTTCGCAAATTGTTTGAAAATATTAACGAAATTATGTGTCGAATGATTTGAGCCATTAGTACAGTAAAAATGAGAATCGGATGAAATAGTTTTGATCTATGGGTACATCCATTTGGATATTGAGATAAACCTATTCTATAGAAGTGTTTTCCCGCAAAACTCAAATGAAAATGATTTGGAATTAATTCATTTGTATCCAATACTTTATAATCTTTCATCTTAATAATTTAATTTCACTTTTTTAATATTGAAAGTATGATAATTTTTTATAAATTTTTATTTTATTTTCTTTATATTAATAGTTTAATTAATTAAATTGTTTTCAATAGTTAATAACTTTAATTAAATAAATGCTCTAGATAATTAATTAATTTCTTTATTAATTAATATTTTTAAAAATATATTTTATTTTTATTATAGTTTTTGGAATAAAATAAAATAATTGCTAACTAATAATTATTGCATAATTTGGTATAAAATAATATATTATTATTTGTACTATTTATAATTTATAAAAATTTACATATATAATTTTAAATACACTTTGTAAATTAATATGAAAAAATAGATTATTTTATGTAAAATTAAATGGATAAATTAACATAAATAATTATAAATTTTAAAAGTTATTATCTTAAACCAAAATTTTGTGTGTTTTAACGTTAAATATTGAAATTATAAATTATATATAAACTATGCTATTTTGATAATTTTATATATTAACATTTATAATTTTATTTGTTATTAGATTAACGTAAAATATTTTTAAAAATTTTAATTTAAATATTTTAATGTTTTGTTAATAAATTAAAAATTACTATTTTCAAAAGTTGTTAATTTTTAAACTGTTCTACAATTATGTCCAATTGAAACATATTTACATAATTTAAAAATGAATATTTGCTCATACATAAGGCTGGCTACACAATAGCAAAAAAAATCAAATAAATATTTTACTTGGTTGTAAAACATCTAAATTTTTTTATTGAATTCTTAACTTCAAGAATGCAAACAATAGTTATTAAGACGGCAAAAAATGGCGTCCTATCATTTATTAGTAAAATTTTATTTAAAGCTCAAATAAATTTATTAAATGTTTAAAATCTTTCGATTTTTGTAAATTATCATTTTAACAATAATTATCATTAACCATAGGCTGGTTATAATAAATTAAAAATTTATATTAGTATTAAAAAATAAATTTAACATTATCGTTTATTCTTGCCAAGCCAACAAGATGACAACTGAGATTCCAAAGTTTTTCAGCAATTACATCGTCAGTTCCAACTGGATCCATATTTTCTACGCGTTTACAATTGCTAGGGTAATTAAATATTAAGTTAATAAATGTTATCTAGAACATTGTGTTTATATATTAACTCATAATAAAAGCCAGATTCATTATCCAAACTCTCTTCAAGTGCACAATACAATGTAGTCTGGGCTCCCATTTCTGTTGTCAAAAATATTTTTTTAATAAACCATTTGCTAATACTACCTAGCTTAGCATGACGCTGTGCATCAGTATTAACCGGCCCTGGATTTAGACAATAAACTGTAATACTATTATGACTGCCAAGACGTTTAGCCAATTCAAGTGAGAATAATACGTTAGCAAGCTTGCTTTGGTTGTATGCTTTCATTGGTCGGTAAACGCCATTTGCTAAATTAAAATTGTCAAGATGTATTTTTCCAAGAACGTAAAAACCTGATGACACAGTAATTATTCTAGCTTTTGGTAATTTTTTCAATAATGGTATTAATGATAATGTTAGTAAAAATGGGCCTAAAATATAAAATATAAATTATTAATTTTTTTTTACTTTTTGATTATTTAAATATTTTTCTACCAAGATGATTAGTGCCAAATTGCATCTCAAATCCATCTTCAGTCTTCCATTCGGGACAACCAACCACACCGGCGTTATTGATGAGTATGTCTATGACTGATTCAAATTTAGTCATAATTTCGACAAATTCTCGAATCGACTTAAATGACGACAAATCGAGTTTAACGGAACGAATGTCTGCCTTTGGATTCCTTTCAATAATCTCTTTAACAGCGCTTTTGGCTTTTTCTACACTACGACACGCAATGTATACCTGAATTATCAATACAAACAAAAAAGTAATTTTTATTTTTACAAACTGTAAATACAATAAAAAAATAAACTTTAAATATTATTTTATTTTAAAAATTCTATTTTTGGATTAAACACATTTAAATCTAATTATATATTATTAATTCACTTAAATAATAATTATTAGTATTTTCTAATTTTATTTTAAATATTTTATTATTAATTTTTATTTATGTCATTTATGATTTAAGCGCATTTAAAAAACGAATTAAATATTTTTAAAATTTTATTTAAAATTTTATTTAAAATTTTATTGAATACTTTTGCTCCTCGTAATGAGAGTTGAAAAGCGGTCTCTTTCCCAATGCCAGTGTTGGCACCCGTTATCACAACTACTTTGCCATCCAATCGCTTCTCACTCAAGCACTTTCGTCTCATTCCGAATAAACTTAATTTAATCATTTGATACGTAATACTCATATATCAAATAATATTTGCCATTAGTATCAATTTAATTAAAAATATATATTTATAAAATCAAAAATTGTGTAAATAAAAAACATAACTATAGCAACTGTTTAAATAACAAACTCAAAATCTTAATTTTACTTAATAAAAATATAAATTACTTTAAATAAATTATAATTAATCTCAAAATCTCCTTTTATTTGTTTTTTATAATAACATTAATATTTTATATTCAACTGCTATTCTAAATGCACTTCAAATGTATTAAAAGTTTAGTGCAAACTGTACTAAATACTATTTTTTGTAATATATTATTAAAAAAATGTTTCAAATAATTACATGATTGCAATATATACTGTATATGAACTAAAAATATATAAATATATTTATTCATTATATTTCCTTTCAGTATAATTGCAATGTAATTGACTTTTGATAGTAATTGGGTTTTATACAAATACTTTATTAATGTTTATATATTTTGCGAATCAAATAAATTGTTTTATATTTTATGCAATTAATATATTTATATTTTGCACCTTAAAATATAAATTAATTTGAACATGTTAATATGACAGAGTTTTATTCAGAATAATAATAATAAACAATTTAAAATAATAATAAAAATAATATCTAAATTTTAAATATATAATTTTTCATAAAAGCAGACACGGTCTAATTAACCTTTATCAAGGACAAATAATCCAAATTTAAATTCAATAAATTTGCAGTTGTATAAATGATCTCAACTTTTTGGCAATAATTGCTAAATAAATTACAAAGTTTAATTAGTTAAAATAATCAAAATGTTTATGATTAAAAATTATTTCAAAATTTAATTATAGTATAAATGTAATAAAATTTAATAATTAAACTTGGTCTCAATATCCAAACTCATATCCAATGCACAATACAACATAATTTGTTACTTTCAGTGTATCTAGTTCAATTAATATTTTATCCAAAACTAGTTAACGATAGAATTCATTTAGATATTTACAACTTGATGCAAACCCCATACATAGTACAATGCTACAATATCTTTATATAATTACATAAATGTGTATAATATGTTTTTAGATAATTAAACTTATAATAACATTTTAATTAATGTTTTTAATTATTTTTATAATTGTTATGGTGAAATTAGAGAGTTATTGGTTTTTATAACAACATAAATAATAATATTTTTATAGAATTAATTTGAGTTTTTTAAAGTTAATTTTTTGAATTTCATTAACTAGTTCAAATAATATAAAATTATATAATTTGTTTTGTATACAATTAAGAATATTTATTTTTAAAAATTATTAATAAAAATTAATTAAACAATATTAAGTAAATATTTTGTGCATTATAATATAAAATGTTATTAACAAAATAAAAATTATGTAAAATAATAAACCCTAATAATAGTAAAAATATTAAAATATAATATAATAAATGATTAAAAAGAAAATGTATTACAAAAACATTATTTAATAAAGAAAGTAACATTATAAAAAATTTATTTATTTTTCCCAAGCAGGTGTTGTAATCAATATACAATTTAAGTTGTCATCAAGATCAACTAGGTCACAACTGAGATTCCAAAGTTTTTTGGCTATTTCATTATCTGTAGCTTGCGGAGCCATAATATGCCAGCATGTACAATTACTATAAAAATTGAAAAATACATAATATAACAAAATAACTAAATTAAAATAAGCATACTCATAATAAAATCCCGACTCATTATCAAGATTCTCATCAATTGCACAATATAGAGATGTTTGAGCACCTAGCTCAGGTGTCAAAAACAATTTAGTAAACATCCACTCACTAAATGTGCCTAGCTTCAAATGTCGTTGTCCATCAGTTTTAACAATTCCAGGATTTAGACAATAAACAGTAATATTATTATTTTTGCTTAGTCGCTTTGCCAATTCACGTGCAAACAAAACGCTTGCTAGTTTGCTTTGTGAATAAGCTTTTAAAGAATTAAATTCGCCGTTAAGCAAATTTGGATTATCAAGATTAATTTTTCCAACTGCATTTGAACTAGATGAAACAATAACTATTCGAGCTTTTGGTGCTTTTTTCAACATTGGCATTAATGATAATGTAAGTAGAAATGGGCCTAAATTTTAAAGAAAAATAAATAAAATATTTAAATTTTAATTTTATTATTTGTTTAGTACCAAGATGATTTGTGCCAAACTGCATTTCAAACCCGTCTGCAGTTTTCCAGTCCTCGGGAGTACTGAATACTCCGGCGTTATTGATAAGTATGTTTACGACAGACTCGAGTTTCAACAAATTCTCGAATCGACTTAAATGACGACAAATCGAGTTTAACGGAACGAATGTCTGCCTTTGGATTCTTTTCTGTAATCTCTTTAACAGCGCTTTCGGCCTTTTCTACACTACGACACGCAATGTATACCTGAGTAACAAATAATAAACTGTTATTAAAATATTATTTTTTAAAGAAATTTTTTATTATTATTACATAAATATTAAATTAATAATAAATTTTTAAAATAGAAATATATTGCAAATACTGTAAATATAAACTTATTTTATGCAATTTGATTAAAAAATAATAATTTTAGTTAATGTCGTTTTAAATGATAATAAATAGAGCATTGACAAATAGGCATTTATTGGACCCCTTTTAGGCACTTAAAAGGTCACGAAAAACCATCAAAATAGGCTCTTAAATAGGTGCTAAAAAACATTTATTATTATTTATTTCAATTAATATTATTGATATTAAATGCACTCGTTTTTATATAAGACAATCCAAAACATTTTTAAAAATGTTGGATTGTTTTCCTTGCTACGGTAATTATATAAAATAATTATTGCCTGAATGAATTAAACCAATACTTTTATAAAATTATAAATTATTACTTATATATAATTGTAGCCAATGTTCTGTTAAACTCTTCAACTGTTTTGTAAGTTCACGTAAGTTATATTAAATAGTATTTAACACTTTGTTACTACAAAACCCATTAAGTTTTTAGAGTTTGGGCCGAAAGTGTATGCTTAAATATTTAAAAAAATATAATTTGATCCGGGGTATGTTTTGGCATTTAAAAATTTTATATACAAATTATACATCTAATTTAAAAATTAAAGCAAACATTAATATTTAATTTATTTAATTTAGTCAATAATTATTTTAAAACGAGTAAATTAAAAATTTAAGATTATATTAGTTTAATATTAAAAAATAAAATTTTTTTTTGTATTTAAAATAATTAAATTTTAAATTTTTTTAAATAGTCTGTAAAGGTTAAAATAAGCATTTACAGGCAAAATAAAACTTTGCTAAAATAGTCTAAACTATGTGATTTGGATGCAAATTAAATTTAGAAGTCGGTTTATGAACCGCTACAATAGTCCCAATAGGCCAAAATCAATGCTCTAATAATAAATAAAATTTTTATTTAAATGTTTGTTATTCAAAAACTTAATTATTTTATATATTATAAATTATAAAATATTAAAATTATAAATTACCTAGTCAATATAATAAACAAATAAAAATTTTAAATATGAATGTTAGCAAATTAATAATAATTTAGATTATATTATTTGTTTATAAATAATATATTTTAAAAAATTAATAATATTGTAGTGGTTTGGAAAACTGTCCCGAAACCATTCGCACATAAATAAATAAAATGGCCGCCAGGCCGGCTTACGCCGGACCTGGTGGTCACGGCAAACTCGACTTACTTTTTACAAGTAAAACTTTATTTTTAAAACTATTAGTTAAAAGTATAATTTTACATTAATTCTA
>JAQFXP010000732.1:0-25175 GCA_034693685.1 Belba bartosi
GGGGGTCTGAAATTTAGCCCTCGAAACGATATATCGTTCGACAAATGCAATATATTTGTTACGAATAAATAAGTTGTTAAAAGAATAAAAATATTTTACAATAAATATTCTTATTATCTTAATAACTGTTTATTTAACTGCATTTGACTACCAGTGCTAGTGTTGTGCAACCCAAGCAGCTTGCCTGAGCTCTAAGTTCATCGTACTTTTGCGTTTCTATTTTTATTATCATTTTCTATATTAAAGTCTAGTTATCATTGACTTCACTCACTCTTCTACTCATTTAGTCGGCTATGGATTTCGAAAATGTTTGCAATGTTTGTTCAAAAATTTCTAATTGTGTCTAAACAGTAGTTATACTAAATTTAAATTTTTAGAAAATATTACATAAATTAGTTAATACAACAAATTAAAGCAAACATAAACCCCAATTCTCTATTCAATTCTGTTATTACAAAATTAAGTAATTAATTATTTGTTAAATAAATAAATTTAATTTAATTAAAAAAAAGTCAAATATATTTTTATTTTTGAGAATTCAAAACACATTCTGTGAGAAAAGTATAATTTATATAAAATCGTATTTTTTTGCGCTGAACTCATATTATAAATATATTAAATAAATTTTTTTATTTATTTTTGCACAAAAAGGCAAAGCAGAAGACGATTTGTTCGGAAACAAGTTTTCGACAAATAAGATGTCGTTTCAAATAAGTTATTATTATTTTGAAAAAAATGGTATGAAATGTTCAAAACGAGAGAAGACATGCAATCATTTTGTTGTTATAGTTGTGTTGTTCACTGCAGTCAACAATCGTATATCAGTTTGCAATTGATGTCAATATCACTGTTTGTGCCGATCGGCACAGTTAGCCGTTTAGATGATTTGACAACTGGGTGTATATCCATATTATTGTGAAGTGGACATGTACAATCCTAGCTATACGTCACTAATATATTTATCTGTCGTTAAACTTAGTTTCCAATGTTTTTAAGTTTATTTTCTTTTTTTTTGCATTGTTTGTGTTATTTAGTTTAGATGAAAAATGTTTTTTCCCCAAAATCTCATCACTTTTTAAAATATTAGTGAAGTGACAGTTGTATCGTATCTTAACTTTGTTTAAGACAAAAAAAATAGTGAATAAAATTTCCATTTGGCCGAAAATAATCAATTTCTTGCAATTCAATCACTATATTATATGACTTACTGTACTTAAAGTCAAAAGATTTATAGATTTCTGAATAGAAAAGAATTTGATTGAACCTATAGATTGTTTTTTAAAATATATAAACTGGAAAAACATTTGAATAATAATTGCATTTAGTTTTCAAATAGATTTCTGTTTTTTAATTCTATTTCTCTATCGAAAAATTTCGATTTTGATTAATATTCGAAACGTTTTAAAAAATAAAAAACAATTTTTCTTTAGTAATGCATTTAAGAGATAACACATCGAATAGTGTTTTATTCGCAATCATTATTCAATAGCAAAGAAAAAGAGTTTTTTCTTGAATTGCATTCAAAGTCAGAAAAAAAGATATAAATATTTTTTAGGTTAAACGAGTGAAAACACATATACAGGGAATCAATGTCTCTATATATTGAAAATATATATTCGATTCATAAGCCGTGTTATGGAAGAAGAGAGGCTTCAGTGCATTCATCGCATGTAATGTCAAAATGCTTTTTCACTTTTTTCCGATTCTCTCAGTCGTTGGCGTAAAGCAAAAACTTTTATTATTCAAAACTGTGGGCCATCTCTATCGCGACTGACATTTAGTCGCCTTTTCATCTGACAATTTATGACATCTAAAGACCTAAGACATGAAGACATCTTCGAATTCGCGTCTTCGCAGTCGTTCGCCTTATTTCTGATTCAATTTTTTGTCTGCATTACAGCCATTCGTATGCATCGAAATGAATACATAACTAAATAACAAAAAATATTTTTCTGTTGAATAAGTTTAGGCATACATACGAAACGCATATTTCTTTATATTTTGACGACATTTGCGTTAATGCGTTTCGGTTCCAGTCGACGGAAACGAAAGTATACGAATTGTTTGTCTTATAGTATATTTAACTCTTTGTATATTATATAAGAAGTATAACAATAAGTCTCTTCCGGAAGCTCAAGCATGCAATCAATGCCACTAATGTTATGTAATTAAATAAATAAATAGTTGTGAACATTACAATTTGCAGCTATTTTGCATGCTGTGATCGTTCAGCTCAGTTGTCATCTTGGCATAATTAATTGATTTTTGAGTTTTAAAAATTATGGTTCACTGGTTGTTTTAATACCAATATAACATTGCTAATAAAATATAAACATGTTTGGCAGCATAAAACCGTTTGTTAATATAGCTTATTTTTCTATTACCTTTTAAAGTTACATTGTGACTAATTTAATATTTGGTTTAAACTATTCAGTTTTTAAAACGTCTTATTTAATATTTACAGTATTATATTAATAGTTTGAAATTGACAGTTTTTTAAAAACCGTTCAAAAACAAATTTATTTTTTGTTAGAAAACAGCAGGAGTAGTTACAGAGTAGGCTGTAGATAAAAAACTAAGATAAGCAAAAGTTTAATTTATAGCATGTTAAACTAGATTTTAATTATAAAATTTTAAATCTATAGTATTTTTAAAATGATTTATTTGACGCCCACTACTCGAGTATTTTAACTAACATTAAAATATTAAAAAGTTTTTGCTTATAATATATTCAATATAGTTAATAATTATTATGGTTTTAATAAAGTTAAAGAATAAAATTTAATTTTAATATAAGTAAAGTTTGCTATTCTATGATATTTTGTTTGGAAGTACTAAAAAATTTATTTATAAATAGAATGAAAATAAATTGATTGTTGTTTCAAAACTGCAATATTAAGATAGAATTTTATTTATTATTTATCTCTTAAATGTCGCCCAAATGTATAACTTAAACGATAACCAGAAGAATAATATTAGTCTTAAGAGAATATCAAAAGCTTTTATCCATTGGTTCCGAAACCATAGCTCAAAGAAAGAAAAACTAGTGAAACAAATCTGAATTCATGTCGACATACAATAATTCATTTAACTTTTATCCCATTCCTTCATCTCAAAGGTGTTATAGATATTAATAAATAAACGGTTTCAACGGTTTTGTTATTTCATTAGTTGCACTCATGCTATATGTGGTCTGCACTTCAACTCTGTTTTCGGGTCCGGATCGGTTTGGGAGGAGAGTGGGAGAGGGAGAGGAAGAGAGAGATTTTAAATATTAGATAAAATAATTTTTATTTATTTGTTTGTAGATTTATTTTGGTTTTTGTTTTGGCTTTTTTGCAAGTTGTTTTAATTTATTATAATGAATTAGTATTTAATAAATAATTTTTGGGTCTAAATGATAAAACAAATTTCAAGGTATTATATTATCTTATTCAAATAACTTAATATCAATTAAACATAGGTTTCTGGAATGCCATTAAATGTGTGCTCTTAAGTAATTCTCAATAATGTTAAGCAGATTCTTATCGAATTTATTGAAATAACTTTATCTTAATGTGCATTACATATAGAGTTGCTCTACATTGGGAAAGAGTGGCATAAATTGGTTAAGTAAACCAGCTTTAGGCGAACTAAAGCAATATTTTATCCATTCTCTATCATACTCTTCATACTACATATTTATTACGCATTTTCACTATTCATATACAACTCAGTTCTGGTTCAATATTATAATTTATAAATGTTATTTATGACACAAAATATGACTTAGTTTACACCAGGGCACAAGTTTGAAGAAACGGGACAGTTGGATATGAAATCAAACAAAACAAATCGCAAATTTATTCCCCCTTATTTCTAATTTTTTAAGGAATTTAATTTTATTTAACAGATTGAAACTTTACATTAAATCAAAATAATTTAAATAAATTACATTTTATTAAACCTTATTTTAAACTAAACAATACTTAACGTTATTTAATTCAAACTAAACTATAATATATTAACATATTTTCAATAATGGTATTGATTTTATTATTATTAAACTATTAAACTCTTAAATAAAAACAAGACTGAGCAGTATGATCTTAAACATACATTGAGAAGGGGATCAGGCAAAAATTACTTATTCTGAGCGCCAGAGATGATCTATACTTTAATCAGCTTTTTAAATTCAATTTCTATATAATTTATTTTTATTGTCAACAACAGTTGCGCCACTGGTTTATAAACAAGCTCTTCGAGTGTTAAATACTTGAAATAAAATTAATTTTCCATGTTTATTTCAGTACACTTTTAATCATTTATTTTTAATCTTTGAAAATGTATTAAAAATTTAATACAAATATAATTAACAGAAATTTTTTTAATGCAATATAAATAATTTTTACAGTCTAGGTCTAATTCTATTCCTTCCATTTCTATCCCTTTTCCATTTTTGTTCTTTATATACTAAAACCAGGAGCCATTTACTATAGAAATAATGCTAAACAATTTCATTTTTATCAAGTGCATTTTAGTCAATTTTTCATTTTTATTCCTTAGATTATAAAACCATTTGCATATAAATCAATTTAAAATTAGGACCAATTTTGTTAACTTTTTTAAGCAATAAAAATATTTTAAAATAAATAACGTGATAATAAAACTAACTTAAGTAACAATAACTATTTATGTTTTATGCCGTTATGCTTTTAAGTGATTGATTATTGATTTAATGCTTGATTTTAGTAAATTAAAAACAATTTAATAATGTATTTAAAAACTCGAAATAATCAATTGATCAACAGTTTTGTCAAATGCAAAAAGAGATCACTATTAATACTTTTAAAAATCTTAAGCAATTAAAAATTGATCAGTTTTTTCAATAATTATTGCATAAAAATAGTAACTACTATAATTTTCTAATAAATAATGTTTTGTTTTATCAAAGTCCATTTTATGACATTTTCATTTTTATCCCTCAATTTTTCTGCCCGACCTACTTGATAGAAATGGATCTGGACTGTATATGATTTTAAATTCTTTATTAAAGTTGATTTTTGATTTATTATTTTATTGTATTATTTGATGAGTTCATCGATTTCTCATACAATTAAAAAAGAAGTGAATAATAATGTCATATAATTATTAAATTCAAATATAATTTAAGCCTGAAAACAAATTAAAAATGGTAAAATTATTCTAAATTATTCAGTAATCCAACAATTCGTATGTGAATTAGACGCTCGGAAACTAGTCTTAAATTTGAAAGTTTAAAATAAATCTTCTTTTTTCTGTTGGCTTATAAATAAAAGCAATAAATTAAAATCCTTTTTTCGCTTAACACTCAGGAAAATATGCGATAAAATTATGTATTTATTACGAATTAAATAAAGTATATGCTCTCAGAGAGTGGGGAATTTTTTCAAAATATATATTTGTGCCAAAAAAGTAGTAATTTTAATAAAATTTATATAAATCTGAATTAGGGTATAAATTCCAGAATAATATTGTTGTCAAATCTCATTAATTATGTCGTCGTCGCTGTCCTTATATTTATTTAATGAGTTCTCGGAATTCAATAAATCAATTCTGACGTTAAATAAGTTTATTATATGAGCGCCGACTGGGCTCTCAATACAGTCTTAATGAACGATATTTTTTCACTTCTTCTCTTCAAATCATTTATGCATTGAATCAATAGAACTTATGGCTCAGACATTATCTATACATATAATACACAAATGCATTGATTGTGTTCAGCCTTTTTCGGATGTGTTTTGCCATTCATTCTTCGGCTAATATATTAAACGCGATCTTCCAGTGATTTATTGAGTGCTTATATCTGACACTCTATTAAATGCATTATCAATAAGACGTCAAACGGATTCACATGTTATACCGCTCTTCATCTAAACTCTCAACTCTCGCAGAGATTAGTTTTTTCCAATTTTTACAAAATTTCAATCATTAACTAAATCGGCGAATAAACTCTCACATGTCACTTTTGTTAATTAATTTTAAGAGACAACACTTTTTCTCTAATTTAATTAACAAATTTAATCTAAACATAACATTTGACTTGTTAAAAAAACAAATATAAACAATATTGTCCTATAAATTTAAGTTGATATATATATTAGCTTGTTTATTTTGTTATTACATAAATCAATTTTTTTTCTTGAAATTACTTTTTATAAAACAGTTTTAAAATAAATAATTTGTTTAGATTTTCAAATTAGTTAACTTTTTTCCTTTTTTTCTTATCATTAATTTTGAGAAAATGATAAATTTATTAAAACTTTAACTAAATTTTAAATTTGTTTCTTTAGTTAACATCATTTGGTTACTCATAACACGCCATCGCTTCTCAAATCTCATTATAAGTCATGTCATTAACTCAACACAACTCTAATGTAAGTGTTTTTATGCGGAATAAGTTTGGCTTAATTTTTAAAAAACTTTTTTAAACTTAATATTTTCTTTGATTAATGAAAACTCTTACTTTTATATTACTTAATAATAACTGAGGTTTTTATTGTAAGCTAGTGTAAATATAGTTTAGTAATTGCAGTGAACATGCTATAATAAACGTAATTAAAGTAATAAACGCGAGATTTGATTAAAGTTTTCAATATTTGCATATTTATGATAATTACAAATTAGATTAATTAGGAATTTACTGCAATGTTATTATAAGAAATAATTAAAATCAATCTAATTTGAAACAATAATATATTTGACCAACCTGCTTGTTTTATGAACAAATAAATGCAATTTGTCAAAATATTATTTCAATTAAACATTTCGTGCACTTAAATTTAAAGTTAATACTTTGATAAATATTGTGATAACTAATTATCTAATAAAATACATGAATATTATTTTGAATCTTAAAATTAATCTAAAGTATTTTGTTCTAATTCGCAATTTTGAAATTAATATAAGTAAAGGCCAGTAAAAACAAGTTTCAAAATTTTTCATTAAACTCACAGTGAAAAAAATTAGTGTAAAGTTATACATCTATTTTATTTGATCGAGATTTTTCACAACTGAATTAGATAGAAAAATTAGGAAAACTCTTATCAATATAATTAAGTATTTTTTGAATTCAATATATATTGTGAAATATTAGAGTAAATGTTAAGAAATATAATTTTTATTTCAAAGTTCAAACGATTATATATTTATATATATATTTAAAATTTTAAATTACTATTGATTGAGAATTTGATTTAAAATTCAAATTTGATTAAAATGAAAAATAGAAAACTGTTTTTGACAGAACATTCGCCGAATAATATTTTCCAGCCGTTAGAGACAGAGCGAGTATTTTATATTTAAGGCTCATTACCTTCTTTTAATAAGTATCTCATTTAAGTCAAAAATTTCAAATATATTGCTTCACTATATTGTGGTTCACTATATTAGTGCAGATATTAACGCATCAAAAGTTTTATGAACTGAAGCCACAACCACTTAATCCTATTATTTGCTTTTCATTACATTATATTCGCTATAATTTTCACTCAAACCCGAGTTTATACTTAAAAAATGAAATTAATTTTTGCCCAAAAATTCTCATCAATTTCCAAATTCTCTTTTCTTACAGTTTAATGAATTTTTTTTTGTATATAATTTACAAAATCAAGATTTAAGCAAATTTAACAAAAATATTTAATAATATTAAAAGAATAATATATTTGCTTTAATCTTTAAATAAATATTTTAATTTATAAAGAAAAGTCTTTTAAATTTTTAATAGATTAAACATTAATAATTTATTGGTTTCTAAGTTTTAGCAATTTAAAGTTGTTTTAAAAACTTTTTAAAATAACGAAATCAATTTTGTTTATCAATTTTAAAAATTATTATTCAGTAATTTTCTTTTCAAAAGTTAATTAATAAAATGTATGCTTTAATTATTAATTAATTAAACTGACATTAAATTAATTTAATATAGATATTAACTTTTGTTTTGTTTGCTATTCGGCTATAATTTCAATCTAAGCCGGCATTCATTGTATATATTATTAATATTCTTATCAATAATAGGAATAGTTATAGCATTAGATAATTCATTGTTTGATAATTTATTAATGTTTTAGTTACAAGACATTAATTAACTATTTAGTTTGTTTTTTATTAATCCCGATCAAATTGTGTTCATAATTATAGTTGTGCATTTTTAATTTAATTTTTTTCTATTGTTCGTTAAGTAAATTTTATACATTTTTTTGTTTGCTATAGTTATTTGATTTTGTTTTTGAAAATTTATATTAAGTTTGTTCTGAAAACAATTTGCATGAAATTCATTAAATATATTTTACGATTCTATGTTTTGCACATTTCGTGACTGAATTTGAAACCAGAACTAATTTGTTTACTCGATTATCTTTACTGATCTTCCATGTTTTTTCTTCTTCTAATTATGATTGTGTAAATTTTATTATAGTTTTGAAATTATAATTATTATAATTTATTTAGATTTTTAAATTTAATTATTGCTTATAATATAAATGATTATATATCTTCGAGATTTTATTTGATATTAAAAAATTTTAAATAAAATAAAAATTTTAATTAAAACATATGTTTAAACAACTATACTTTTAAAAACAAATAAAACAAATTTAAAAACAAAAATTAATTTAAGAATCTATGCTAAACTTATTTTTTTAAAAATTATTAAAGCTATTATTAAAATAATATTAATATAAAATTATTTATTTTACTTTATTTTTTGTTTATATTTAGAATTAAAATAAAACAAATTAAGAGTAATAAAAAAAAAAAAAAGTGTAAATTTATTAAATGTAAAAAATAATGTTAATAAAATTTTATTGTTGATTATCCAAGCGAGAATTTGAAATATTGCAGTAATATAAAATAGAATAGATGCTAATATAATATTAAAAGTAATGCTTTTGTAATTAAGTCAATATTTGTCTTTTTATTGCTAATTAAGTAATAAAAATTGAATTATAACATAATATAAGAATAAAACCATTTGTATTGTATTTGCAGTACTTTATATAAAACAATATAAGAATTATTTATTCAGATTTGTCACGCATTTCATATACATTAGTAAAGTATAGAATTTATAAATAAATTACAACATTTATAAATTATAAAGGTTTATAAGTTAGAATTCTAAAATAATTTTTTTTTGTATAAGTGAGTAGTATTGCCAAACAATTAGCTTTAGATAAGTGATTGTCATTGAGTGAAACAAATATATTGATTCAGTTGTTTAGTAGAGATGAGTGAACTATAAGTTATAGACAATCGTAAGTCAAGTGTTTAATTTGATTCAAAGTCTATGTTCTCTAAGAACTTCTGTCATATATCCAGAACCAGATCTTTGCGACATTTGAGTCAATAATTTTAGCCCAAAAATAACAAATATGTTCAAACATTAGCTAAATATTGGTTTAATCTTTGCTCAATCCGACAGATAAGCAGTTGGAAAAACACTGTCAGTCGATGTTCAACACAATCTCAAAACTAAACATAAAAGATATTTAGAATAAATTGCATCACTTTTGAGCCTCACTTATGTATTGTTGAATTAGACTTAGAATTTGAATTAGATATGAAAATAGAGTAACTGATAATACAGTATATCTTAGACTAAGATTCTTAGTTCTGAAAAGTAGACCTGAATTGCAATTATGAATGCATTAGATAAACACGATTTTGAATGAATGGCGAAAATAGAGTTCTAATGTCAACCCTTTTTGCTTTTGATGTGGTGTTTGAGTGCGAATTCAATTCAAATCAAACACTTCAATCATTATATATTTCTGCTTGGCTAAATATCAATTCAATATATTTGCTTACATTTTGACACAATTTGAAGTTTTTTTTTTGTATTTCAATGTTTTATAAATTACTTTTTGTGCAAAAAATGCATTTATTTTTATACTTGTTTCTTTTTATGCTTTTAACATAATTGTTGCGAAATGTTGTTGTGTTTAAGGCTTAACAGAATTCTTGTTTTTGTTGTAGTGTTTTGTCGCGAATATATAAATCCTATTCTAACGGTTGAGAACGGAATAGGTTTTAAAAACTATTTTTTAGTTTAAAAATATAAATAATATTTTTGAAATCACAGGAGAATTGGATGCAAAAAAGTGGAAAGTTGTTTTTATTTTATTTATTTTTTGTTAGTTTTATGCTTTCACTTAATTGTATAAGACTTTTAGCTTAAGAATACATCAATTTTCAATTCAATTCTTACAATTTTGTTTTGTTTTAGTTTTATCTCGAAATTGTTCTTATTTTTCTCAAATCGTTTTTCCTGTTTTCAAAAAACATGAGTTTATTTGTACCGAAATATCTTGATTTACAAATCGCACTGATATTGGATATGATTCTCAAATGTATAAGTAATGGCAAATTGCTCTTAAGTTTATTGCTTGCATATAACACATGATATATAAACAAGAAAATTTCTCTCATCGTATACAGTACTTCACTTTCTTTACATTCAAACTTATATTTGTGTTTTTGGTTTGAATAAAAACTTCCTTAACTTTAATTTATTAAATATTGCATTTAAAAAATTAATTGTTGTTTTTAAAGAATAAAAACCGATTATAATATTAGAAAACATAAAAATGCAATTTATGGGTTATTATAGGGAAATAGAGTTTTAAATGTTTTATTTTTTATATATCAATTATTTAAAAATTAATTGATAATTAAATTATAAATTTGTAATATTTATTTGTTTTTGGCTAACTCTATCTAAAAACTAGATTGACTAAATTAAGTTTAAATAAGTAAAAACAATCTTTTAAATTTTATAATTAAGAACAAGATTAATTAGGATTATTAGAAAAAATATCTTAAAAAGGATAAAAACTTATAATGATTTTCTACAAACAATTTTCCAAGTTAATTTTGAAAATATTTATTTTTTATATTAGTTAAACATAATATCTTTAAATTGCACATTAAGAATAATTTGCATTTAACTTTTTTAGTAGAAAATAATTATTTATAATTTGTTTAAATGAGAGTTAAATATTAAATTATTGTTTTTTAATTCAATTAATATAATTTATGTCGTTTATGTCGTTTATATTAATAAAACTAATCAAATTTACTTCAATTGTAAAACACTTTTCAAGACATTAGCAAATAAATAGTGTAATACAAAAGTCGAGTCAAAAGTCAACTTTATTACATTATCTAATGATTTCCGTTTTATAAAATAGCAAAAGTTTAATAAAAATTTATCTCCAGATTAACTTTAATGGATTTAATTCTAATGATCTCTCATATAAAAGTCAAAAAAACATTTCCCCATATTCTCTACCAAACGATATAAATGAATAGCTATTAGAAAAGGAAATGGTTTTCACTAATACTGATGTCATGGAGTGGTGGGTTGGGTTGAAATAGAATTATTAACAAGATAAAATTGCTAGATTTAAATAAACGTATTAAGGCAATAAAATTTAAAATTTTAAAATTAACTATTAATTAAAATATAAATTAAACATAAATAAGTTTGCTTTAATAAGAATATATTATGTATTGATTGCTGCAATGTAAGTTTTGCATAAAATAACAATAAGCTTAAATGTAAAACTAATTAAAACTTGTATAATATTAAAAGGTTATGAATTGTAAATCTACATCTGTTTTGCAAAATTAGCAATTTAAAAGTTTTAACTTTTATCCTAGCAGAAACGGCGCATCAATTTTTACGATGCATTTCCTGCCATTTCATTAGTATAATGAAGCGAATCGTTGTAAACATAACTGCAATTGTTATTCATTTATTTGCTTATATTCTATGTATTTTCACACATAAATAGTGGAACAAAAAGTATGGTTTGAATTCGTTTACGTCTTTGAATATGAAAGAAAAATAATTTATATTTTTCTCTAAAATTATGGTTTAAGTTATTTTTCTCATCGCTTCAAATATTCTAATTGAAAGCTACAAAAGCAAATGTAGCGAAAATTCTTTTCCTGTTTCTCATCTAATATTAGATTTTATCCGTTTTTCTCAATTCTCTTTTTTTTCACTTTACTCTTTGACAACTGATTTTTAAAAATTATTTTAAATAAAAAAAACTTTTCGAACTCTTTTTCTGTCAGAGTTTTTAATTTTTATTTGTATTTGTATTATAACTTTATGTAACAGAAGTATTCACCAAATATTTACTATTAAAAAACTAATCAATTATTTGCTTAAAGTTGTGTTAAATTTATTAATAATTGAATCAAAAATTATTTGTTTAAAAGAAAAATAAATCTGATTTCTCAGACTATTTGTTAAATTGAATTCAATTTATTTTTGTATAAATGAAATAAAAAGGAGAATAAGTTATGAATAGATTTAAGATATGACAAAATTCTTGATATAATATAATATTTTTTCCTCTTGTCTGCCATATCAGACATGACTTAGAAAATAGCAAAAAATGTGTTTCTATTGAAAATCAGTCAATTCTAACAAATCTATCATCTCTTTCGGTTCATTTGGGTTTCAGGTTTTGCTCATTTTTTTAGATAAAAATATATAATATTTTTGTTGCCACAGCTGTAGACGGCGGGTGAGGAGACGACTAGCTTTGCCGGCCGTTTCCAATGTATTTAAGTTTTGTTTTTCATCGCCTATTGTCTATCGAGTTCTTACGCTTTGATTGATTTTTGCAAATTCGATGTTCGAACCGATAAAATAGATTAACGACTCGACCGAACGATGTGATTGTGATTCTCTACATAACTAACATCCAAAGGCATAGCCGTAGCCATATCTACAGTATAGTCATCGCGTCGTTAGTTCTCTATTCGCACATCACTTCGTCTTTGGGAACATCACTAAAGCCAAGCATTCTATGAAAGCTACGAAAAGATGAAATATATTTTTCCGTCTCTAACGTCCAAATTTGTTCACACCGTTTGATCAGTTGTTTATCTGTCAGTTAAAAAAACAATAATTTCTATTCGTTTATAGAGTAAAGAATTATCTGTTGATCCGTAGTGACAGTCAATAGTTTGGTGAAGACGTGTATTATAGAAATAGCTAAAATGGTTTTTGGTATTTAAAACACTTATATTAACTTATATTGAGGTTGATAACATTTTTATTATTAAATATTTTTGAGTCAATAAAGTTTTGAAATTTTTTTTACTTTTTTAGTTGAAATTTTTCTTTTTATGGATTATTTACTACCGATCGTAATATTCAATAACCATTTGCTTTGAATTATTTATAGCATTTTATTCCTCAATTTCTCCGAATATTCATATGATATTAGAGCACATATTGGAGTTGTATTTACGCCTACTTTTCATTTATATTTCAAATGAATACAAACTTTTCTTCTTTTCTTTCCTCTCAATTTCGATGAGTAGATTCTTCTTGAGCTCCAAATTGTTTATCTAATGTAATATAAAATTTTTGCGTTTATTTATTTATTTTGTTTATCATTCAAACATTAATAAAATCCCTTTTCTATTAATAAGCAAAAATCAGTTATCCTAAACAGTTTAGTTACTGTACTTATATCACTCCATCAATATACAGTCACAAACATTTATATTTACAAGATTATTTTATTTTAACATTGGTGCAAATGTAAATTAAACTGTAAATGATTTTAATTTTGTTAATATTTTTGAAATGTTAGTTTTTAAAAATAAATTTAGTGAATATACTAGTAATTAAAAAAAATAAATTCAATTAATATCAAAATAACAAAAATAAATTATTTTGCTTCAAACTTTTATTTATTATTTTTTAAGTCTATTTAAATATTTTAATAGCTAATACAATTTTTTTTGTATTGATACATATGGTTTATCCTTGATGCAATTTTAAAAAGAGTATTGTTAAATTAAAGTCACGCAGAATACAACTGTTTTGACTGTATTTGCGCGACTAAAAAGTGGGTTGTATAAATTTATAAGTTTTCAATTTTAAGCTCAACATACAATCAAATGTGTTTTTATCGAAAGTGTTTTTATTTATATGAAATTTATAGTCGAAAGGGCTGTAAAATATATAAATATGAAACCGATGTTCAGGTATTGAATTTCTGTAAAAATTTCTTTTATTGCCTCAACTCTTGTGTCAAATAAGTTAACTAAACAAGTGATCGAAACCAACTCAATCCTAAATCACTTATCACTCGAAATCTAATCCATTGATTTTTTGAAACTAAATTCACTTATATTTTAATAGATTTGTGAAACGTTTTTCCGCTTTTTATAGTCATTTAAAATCCTTTTTTCATTAAGTTTGCATTTGTCACGAATTTTGTTCATTCAAATCCATACTCCAGAGGTGAAGGAGTGAAGTGAACACATAATTCATCACTAGTTTAGTCGCAAAGAATAGCTACAATTAATCAGACAATTTGTAAGTATACTATATATTAGTTATATATCAATAGACAATTTATAAAAATTAATTACACTTTATATTTCATTGTTAATAATTTTCTCATCAAAACTAATTTTAATGATAAACTAGTATATAGTGAGAGAGAAAAAATAGGAAAAAACTATTTAAGAAAATAATGGCTTAATTAAAGAGTTTGAACAAAAAAAGAATAATAGACACCAAACATGTAAACGTGTAGTTAGAACTAAGAGGAAAAAAGCGCTTTTAATGCATTTAATATTTTTTTTCTAACATTTCGATTAATAATAGAGTAGAGAATGTCTTCAAACCGTGCGGTCGGAGTCGGAGCTATGCGTTTATTTCGAGTTGTAGTTTGAGTTTCCGTCAAATTTATTGCACTCGACGTACATTACAAACCTTTTCCCCACTCATTGGTATTTAATGTATGGAAAGTCAATTGTAGTGAACGTGACAATAGCGTAGTATTAAAAACTATTTTTTCATATATAAGTGCCAAAACATATTTCACAAAATAAATTGTGCAAATCGTGTGTGGGCTGTGTCTCGGCTTAGCTCAACTCAGCCTCTAAGCCATTATCACTACTTATCCACCACTTGTATAGAGTTCCACTTTAAACGCAAATTGTATTTATGAGATGTGAGAATAAAAAGTTTTAAAATTATTTATATATTTTATAAATGTATTTTTGTTTATATTTTCTATGCTTTGCTGTAATTTTGATTATATTTTGCAATGTTTTCAGTAATTCTCTATTTATTAGTCTCTGTTCTCTAATAACAATCTTTTTAGCAATTATTATATCCGAAGAGTTAACACGATTTGAGTGCACTTTTTCAGAGCATTTGTATGTCTTAACACAATTTGTGAATATTGTTATTGGCGTTACTTATGGTTTAAAGAATTTGTTGAAAGAATTGCTATAATTTAATCTGGAATTGTGCAATTTGTTTTACTTTTTTTTGCTCCTATTTTATTCATAGTTTTCTGTTTCAACTTTCCTTTCTTTTTGTTTTGCTCGAAGCGAATGGAGAGGAAATGCTCTTCTCTTCTCGTTATTTATTTTTCGTAAAACCCAAATAATGTAAAAACTTTTCAATTTCTTTACGCCTGCTCTGAGTCGATAAGGAATGTCTTTTTATCTGACATAAGAATATTCCATTTGACTAAGAAAGGGCTCAAATATAATCACTTGTTTTCTCTGGTTTTCTGCTACAAACCAATTGTATTACTGATAAAACTCTTTTCATTTGTTGATTCCGTTGTATATAATAAGTTCATTATTTTTGCCTCAAATTCTGTGTTAATTTAGTTGAGAATTATTTGGATTAATATATTTTTATACGATTTCAGCTAACGTATAAAATTCTTATATTTGTTTTTGTGCGCAAAATAATTCTGTTATGAGAACTAAATTACAGAGATTTTGATTTTTGTTAAATTCGCAAACACTTCACTTCACGACTGTATAAAAATAGATTTTCTTTACGTCCAATTTGAATGTATATAAAAATGAGTAAATTTAATAAAAATGAGATTTTTTTGCAGTAATGAATCCTTTTATTTATTTCACGAAAACTACTATTTTTGTTGTTGTTCTTATAATTATGTTTTGCGGCTTTTATTTTAGTGAGAGCTTAGAAAACTAAAGTCAAAGACTTTTTTATCACAAAATATTTGTAGTTTGCTTCCGGTTGCATTCTAGTCATAATTTTTAAAATAAATTTTTGAATTTTCTAATTTATTGACTATTTATTTAAATTTGTTTAGAAATATATTAATTTTTAGATAAGTTATTCTAAATTTAATTAAAATATTTTAAATGAAAATAATTTTTTAATTAATAACGTATGATTTAAGATTTAAACAAAGTTGCTTATTAAAACAATAAATAATGTATATTGTATATTTTAATTTTTAATATCTAGTTAGTTGTTTTAATGGTAATTATACTTGTTATGACAGTTGTTTATAATATTGTATTACTTTATCAATAAAATTTAAAATTATTAAAATGTTAATATTCAATAAGTAACATAGTTTCATTTTTAAAATATTAAATCTTTTAAAAATAATTGATTTGACTCTAAATTCTGTATTTAAAATAAATTTAAATAGAATTAAGCAAATTAAATCTTTACAAAAATTTAATTAATGCAAAAACTTAATGAATGTTGAATTCGAGATATCAATTATGAATATTTAAAAATAAGTAGAATATAAATCTTTGAATGTAAATAGTTAGTTTGTTAACTTTTCAAAACATTGCAAAAATTTGCTAAATTATGCTAAAATTCCATTAGTTTAATGACAAATAAATACTTATTTTTAACATTTAGGTTAACAAACTTTTTAATGCTTTGTATTAGTTATTAAAAGCAATAAACAAGTCTTTCATTAAAAACTAATTTTCTAAAATATGAAAATTTATTTGACTGGATACTTTTTGGGTTAATGTATTATATTGTAGTATATATTTAAAAGATTATTATATTTCAAGCAATAAATACTTGATAAGTGCTAAAATGCAAGTTGCTTCTATTATTTATTTGTTTAGTATTCTTAATAGTATACAAACTAAACAGAATAAATGAATTCGAAAAAACAATATATTCCCAAATCTGGGGCTGAAGAACAAGTGAATCCATGGCTAAACCTGACGACTGAACGTAAAATACATTAATCTTCAGTTTGTTTCACACTTTTACAGTTTTATCCGTTGTCTTCAAAACAGAACTAATTCTTCGTTGAATTTATATACAATTTATTATTGCATTTATTAATGATTTTTTCTGTTTTTGTTTTCAAACCCAACGTTTCGTCATTTTCCAAATTCTAGTTAACTCTCTTCGCTGTCTCTCTTCAAACAATCAATTTTTATTCGGAATTAGTGTTGTTTCGGAGCAGAAGTAGAGCCCAGAAATTAGTAGCAAAGCCGACTGTGCCTGCTCAAATTGCGGATATTTTTGGATTTTTAGAAATGCTTAAGGGGGATCTGGGAGTGGAATAAATGAAAGCTGTCACAAGAAATTTTAACTATAAGATGAATTAGATTTTAAAATGTCAAAAATGTTATAATAAACATTTACAATTAGTTTTAAAACAATTGAATTAATTTAGATATAAATTATATTTAGACTTAATTTGCTCAATTAAATTGGGTACAACTCAACAAATTTAGCAATTAAAAAGAGCAAATATTGATAAAAATTCCGATGTTTTTGTATTAATTCAGAAGATTTTTAAGAATATGTTTAACAAGCAAAATTTTTATCTTAATCCTTACTCCATCTCTATTCTATATCTATCACATAGTTTTACTTCTGTCCCGGTTCTCATTACACATCAAATCTTAAAATAATTTTTTTCAATGTTATGCTGTCTTAATGTTAAACTCAATTTTGTTTCCACTAATTCCCTTTCCCGTTCTCTCCTCGTCTGCTATTGACTTACATTTTTCTTATCATTCATTAAATTTAAAATTTTTTCAAACAATTTATTTTAATTCATATTTCCTCACAAATACCAATTACCATACAAACACTATAGCAATAATTTAACGCAAAATTTTCAACCATTGACCCAAACATTATATCAAAACAATATCTTTTCATTTTGACTGACAAATGGAAAATTTTCATTTCAAATATTTATTGCAAACTTCAAGTGTAAAAATTTATAATTTTCGAAATTAACTTAAAATCTGAAAATCTTCAGATTAAGCGAGATATTAATTAACTGAAAATTTTCGGAAAAACTTTTTCGTCGTTTAACTCGAGTTCTACTGTTGATAAGGCATTCACTTTCGAGAAATGATTGGTCACACGAATGGACTTTTGTTTTTAATTTTTAATTTTAGATAAACAAGCACAAGTTTGATAGCACTCTTGTGTACGATTTTTGGGTCTCCTCTT
This sequence comes from Belba bartosi, assembly GCA_034693685.1. NCBI lineage: Eukaryota > Metazoa > Arthropoda > Arachnida > Sarcoptiformes > Damaeidae > Belba > Belba bartosi. The sequence continues at coordinate 18,290 of JAQFXP010000732.1, forward strand.
ACATCTAACGATCCATTTCTCAACATCACTGAACCAATACTTTTGAATTACTTTTCAGACATTGTTTGCCTATGTTTTCAGTTGCAAATAGAGCTCAAGTGACCGACAGATAATTGTCTCGAATTGCTTTCTTCAAAGTTTTAATTTACAGATTTTATCGTTTTTTTAATTAATTGTTTTTTACAAAATTTCATTCTAACTATAAATAGTAACTTTGCAATTTAAGCTTGATTGTATCTTGATAAATATTAAATTTTAATTGAATTCATCATTTTTAAGAAGAGTATTGTATTTCAGAAAAGATTTATTTTAAAAACTTTTTTAGATTATTGACACGAATAGACATTTTGTTGTTAAACAATATTAATAAAGTATTGAATATATGATTTCATAAATTTTATATTATAATGAAGATTTAAGCTAACTGTTTGTAATAATTTAAACCTTAACTTACATTGTACCATTTTATATTACTATTACAATTTTAAATTTATTTTTGTTAAATTAAACAAAAAAACATTGTTTTTTGATTTAATAAATATTTTATTAATTCTATAACTAAATGATTAATGATTAGCAGAACTATCTTCAAATAAATATTTATTATTTTATATTTAAATAAATTAAACGAACAAATTATAAACGCAATTGAATTGGGTGAATGAGAATTTATTATTAAAATTAAACAATCTAACAAACCCATTCCGGATTCGACCTAATCTAATTCAATAACTCTTTATAATAGCCGTCTGAATTGGGAAGATTTAAGCTTATAAAAATGGGTTTTAAATTGTTATAAACTTTTTTATCAAGTATAAAAATCTTATTTATTACATTTTTAAATCGATGTATTGTTTGTAAAAAGTAAAATAAAACAAAGTTAAAAACCGAAAAATCGTGACATGTCAGACTATATCAGAAAAATGTAAATATTTGACATGTTTTATTATTTTGTTATTTATTATTAATTTTTAAAATAAATTTAACTTTAAACGTAAACAAGAGTTAGATAGAATAAAAAGTCACAATAATAATTTAATAAATACTGTATAAATTATTTACTAATAATTCGGTCTTCAAATGGGTATTAGCGGGTTGAACGGGTTGTAGTTTATAAGCCAGTCTCTAAACAAGTAAATATTCATTGATTTGAGCCTTTTTTCTCCAAATTGTGTAATTCATGTAAAGAATATAAATATAAGTTTTTATAAACTAATGATAAGAATTATAATTTAATTCATGCATCGATTATATGGATAATACGGAACTATAAGTAAATTAGATTCACTTTAAACTAAGCAATCAATAAAGTTTGAATTTTAAAAATTTCGTTTTTATATTAAAACTTTTTTTTTAATTCGTGGAATTCATTAATTTTATTAAAAATTTTGTTTTCAAATAAAATTTACTGTTTTCTATTGATTCGATAAACAATAATAAACTCATTTTTGAGCGCAGTATAAAAGGGCAAAGTTTGTATAGCTATGCAAAAAATGTATGAATTGAGCTATGGTTGTAATAAATATCGAAAATAGGGAATGAATGTTTGGATCGATAATTCTTAATATTTCATGTTCTCTAAGTTAACAATTGTGTGAAAGTAAATAGTTTTTTGTTTGTATTGATGAAGACTGTATATGTTTGAGTAGTCTTGAGTTCCCACTTTAGAAGTTTGTGGAAATTCTATAAATTTCTTATTACTAGCAATTAGTTTGAAACTCAACTCTTCGTTCAAACAATGGGCTAAACGAGTGCTGTGGGAGAGAAGCAAAAGTATTTCTACTCTTTCTCATTGTTTTTCTTCTTTTTTCTCTAATAATGCAAAAAATTGTTTTAGTTTTTGATTTTTTTTCACTTTTGTTTCTACTGTTTCTGAAGATTTTAACCAATTTATTCAAATATTTTTTGTAAATCTATTTTGAAAACAAAATATTTTGTGTTTATAAAAGACTTTGAAATTTAAATTCACTCGATATTCAAAGTCTCGAATCAAAGACTTTATTTTTTAAAAAGCCATAAACTGCAGCATATTTTGTACTGTATTTATATTGATTGATATTTTTAGATTGAATGGAAACAATCAAATAATTATCCTTGGCACTTTTTCTGATTTATATTTTGTTTTGTTTTTTATTCTGGGAATAAAATATAGAAAAAATACTTCTTAATAGAGATCCGTTAAACATAAAAAATGATCAAAACTTTCACTAATGACAGAAAATTCCGAAAATAGAATACTTTTGATATTTATGTTAGAATATTATTTATTATAAAAGAAATTTTATGTTTAACTTTTTTTTTATTGATTTTCCACTCATTAAATAATTACTTATTAATACAGATATGACGGAAACAATTTGTTCGCAAACTGTAAGCACTTTATAAGACTGAAGAGAACAACGAAATAGTTACACATTATTCAGATTATTGGCATTAATCACATAATAATGTTTGGATGACAACCGACGACCAGTTTATCATCGAATAAAAGCGTTAATTATAGAGAATCTCTGTATAAATCAATATCGAAACTACTGTTCACTACTGTATATACAGTAATAAGACTAATATTGTCGACAATTAAGTCATGTATTCCTTACGTCCGGCGCGTTCTATGCCGTCATTAAGTGGCAGAAGTGGCCGATCGAGTTATCACCACCACTACCATCACCAGTCATCCATCAACCTGATCAGCACAAGTCCCACATTTTATTTCACACCAGTTATGCCCCGGAAGATGATCGCCAGGGCTTTACAAGTATGTCCTCTCTCTCTCTCTCTCTCTCTCTCTCTCTCTCTCTCTCTCCTCTCTCTCTCTCTCCCTCTCTCCCTCTCTCCCTCTCTCCCCCACTCCCCCACTCCCTCACTCCGTCTCTCCCTCTCTCCCTCTTCCTCTTCCTCTCTCTCTCTTGTCAAAATGTTCTTGTTCATAATTTAGGGTAAATTAAAACCCGTAGCTGTAATCCATACTGTAGTCAAAAAATAATTATAATCTATGCTCTACTGGTCTCTAAAATTACTTTTTCGATTCAATAATTAATGTCAAATGGCTTTAACGTATTTTAATCAACTATTGGCCAAAATTTGGTTTTTGATGTTTGAGATTATAATATTGATATGAATTGAATGGTTTCCAGATATCAAAAACGAATGGCTTTTTGTCTATTATGTCCGTCAATCTTATTTCAGAATATATTTACGATTTTTAATAATTTTAATGATATATGACTCGAGTTTGGAATTATCATCTCAGCCATACATAAAGAGCCGAAATGCGATTTGCTTTGCGCTGTAATGGGAGTAGTATTTGGTTTAGTAGTGCTCTTTCCCTACATGTGGTGCGAATGTGATTCGAGACCAACCATTAAACGATGCGATCGTCATATAGTGATTGCATTTATGGTTTAACCAAAAATATATCCAAAAAGAATTGAGCAAATGCTTAGTCGGCACACCATTCCAGCCATTCACACCATTATCATAACAAATCCCTGTATATCACAACTCAGTCATACCAGACATAGCAAACCCATTCCGAGAGCGACACCACGTTCTCAAATGCGATCGCCCGGGTCTTAGAGTCCAGTAAATACGGCTTAGCTCTGATAATAATTGATCGGTTTTACGGTTTAACCAAAAAAGTTTTGTCAAATAAATCAAAATTTTATTGACCAATAAATACTGTCTTTACTGAAGACCCAGTTCTGTTTTATGCGAACATAAATTCAAATCAATTATTTAACACAATATCATATTTTTATTGTTATTTAAGGATTTTTTCCGGATTTATTCCCGAAAGAAGCTTATTACATTTTATTAAATTTATTTTGAGCTTAAAAGTCGATAATTTATTGCATTATATAAATTATTTTACTAATAGTTTTTTGCTTGAGTAAATTTTAAGCATAGTATAAAATATTAGAAATTTCTATTTTTGAAATATTGACTAGTTTGTTTGTTGTCAACAATAACTTGTTATTATTAATTTATAATAACTTAAGACTTCAATAATGAATAAATAAATATTTTTAACAAAGAAATATCGAGAAATTGATTAAAGACTTCCACGAACCACACAATTAGCATTATTACATTAAGTTATTAATACATTTATAAATTTAATTCAATATTTTAAAAGTATATATAATTTAAAATGAGCGCTAATATAACAATATATCGATACAAGTTTACTTCAAAATTATTCCTTACAGAATAAACTGAGTTTTGCTTTAATTTTGAAAAATAATTTCTTAATTTTAGCCAAAAACCTATAATAGTTTCAGAAAAATTTTTATATATTTGATTGGAATAAAAAACAATATTAGAAAGTTTACTAATTAAATCTTTTCTTAATTTCTGATTTGAATTTTTAATTTGAGTTTTTAACTAGCATATAAATTAATCATTTAAAAATAAATTTATTGGGTTTTAAATAAAGAATAAGTAAATTTTGAATAATTATAAGTAAATATAATTAAATATTTTGAAAGTATTAATTCAATATTATACTAAATATTTTGCACATAACAAGTATATACAGCAGGGATTTAAAAGGTCGGCCGATCCAAGGGGGCATCAGGGGAGGGATGTTTCCAAAAATGCTCAAAAAACACATATATTTATGATGAAATTTTCCCCAATTTAACTGATTTAAATCGTATTTAAACTAAATTTAGTTAATTTAACTAAATTAAAACTTGATTTAGCACCAATTTAGGGAAAATTTCCTAATTTTGGTTGAAAATTTGGTCAAGTCGAGGAGGTACCTCTTCGAGGACCAAATGCTAGGGGGGATAAATGCAAATTTTCAAAATCAGGGGGATTTTTGGCTGATTCTTTCTCAATATCTGACATTATCTGATATCAGTATTTTCAGTCTTTAACATATAATTTATTTGCTATTGCTTTTGATTGTTTTTATGCAACATAAACCGGGTCGTACAGTACAAGTGAACTATTTTTGTAATCACAATACAATTTATAAAACTCCAATTTTTTTTGCAAATTATTTTATTAATGATTTTTGATCAATAATTTGTTTTGAATATATTGAAATAAAAAACAAACTACTGTACCTTTTTTATTGGATATTATTTTTTGCAATAATAATAACTATAATCAATCAATAGGTACATATATTGTTTTTTCTAATAGATTAAATTTAATATTTTATGAAACTTTAACTTATAGTTTTCAATACGATAAGACATTAAACAAACGTTAATTTAATATAAAATTTTTAGTATTTTATCCCTGTTTTCATTATTTACATGGAACAAACACAGTATATATCTGTATAATTAAAGTATAGATTAAATAAAAATTTATATTCTAAGATAAATAACTTATTAATTAATAATTAGCACTAATAGCTCTGCAATAATTATAGAACGATTTTTAGTATATTAAGATATTAATTTTAATATGAAACAGTAACTAAAATTTTTATTTTATGCTTGTTTAATATAGAATCAAAACTATCTAGCATTTTAAGGTTTTTATATACAGTATTTTGGAAAAAATACTTTAAATATTTAATATATTTTAAATATTATAAATATGACTAAATCTACCATTTGGGAATTAGAGTTGCCATAAAACTGTACTGGCTCATCTTTCTAGCCATAAAGTTTAAGCTATATAACAGCCAATAATCGGCGATAAAAAAATTATTCTTAAACTCTATTCTAATAGTTATAACCGAATGTCTTATCAAATGTAAGAGAATATACGTTAGAATGATTGAACGGAAAAAGAATTGAATCGAATATTTTTCGTACAATTGTCTGTCGATGTAAAGAGAGACTCAAATCGTTGTTATCATTACTCCATTGAATTGAATAATATTATCGCAGTTTGTGCTGTCATTTGGCCAACAGATCGCTGAATGCGAACCAATTGTGTGTTTGCGGTCGAACTCAAATCAAACCAAATGTTAAATCATAAACACAATGCCATTCCGACGACTATAAAGATAATGTGCGACCATTTGGTCTAATAACCAAATAGTCGAACAGATCATCAGATCATATCTAATTAATAATGACTCATCTCTTGTTCTCAACAATAGATTCAGTAAATATTGTATTGAATTGTTTTTACCGATTCTGTCGTATTAGCGCTTAATGTATTGTTTTGTGTGAATGAGAAGAACAAATAGTTGATTAGAAGAATGTATTTTAAGTTTTCCCATTTGTGTGGTTATCATCGAAATGATTAATTTATTTTTTGATCTTCTTATTCCAGTTCATCTTTTTTGTCATATTAATGGTAACCGTTATTATAAACATACTTTTCATTGTCGACACGACTCAGAGGTTGCGAAACGAATCCAAAATTAATGGTAATATACGAAACCATTTCTAATGTCAATAATTATTTTAAAATTTTGTTTTAAACGATAAGCAGACGATTCTTCTGCAAACGATGTCCGACCTAATAGTCTTAAACTTCAGGAGAGCTCGAATAGAGTTCTTAAAGTGGAAGCGCTGTCCAGTCAGTCAAAAGTGTCAGTTCTGGTCGACGGCACTACTGTAAGTCACTTCGAAGTTATAACTTATAGACTCTATAGAGTATATACAGTATTGATATATATTTATTATATTTGACCAAAAATTTTATTAATTTTGTAAAAATAGATTTTAGATGATTCGGATGAGAATAAGGGCCGGGGCATACATGTGCTAGTTCTTCACCAGGCCACCGGATCAGTGATGGCTCAGAGACTGTTCGACACCTATTCCCCACACGAAGACGAAGCGATGTCTTTGTTTCTCAATATGATTAGCGACGGAAGGATTATAATACTAGTGATCAAAGACGAGGGAACGTTCCAAATGAAGGCATCCCTGAGGGAAGTGCTCAAACGGTTGGGCTCTGCCCGGGC
>JAQFXP010000733.1:0-25156 GCA_034693685.1 Belba bartosi
TTATTTCGGTCGGGATCGGGAGTAGCAATCCCGAGTCGGGATCGGGATTCCCGACTCTCGAGATCGACCTCTAATAAAAATGAATAATATGACAGAAGTAAAGTGAATCACAAGAAAAAGTGTTGAGATGTGCGATAATTCTAATCATTAACTGATTATTTCAACTAATGTTTGAGTTAGTTATTCGTTTGACTACTATTAACACAATCTATTGCTGAAGCAAATGATATATTATTGTAGTTTTAGTTAATTAATTTGTTTGTCTTTTTATATCAAATGTGATATTTTTAAAACAAATATTGCGTCAAATCATGTGAATATTATTGAAATTTTTATTTTTAACTCAAATTACTTTTGGAAATATTTTTGAAATATTCTATTTTTCAGTAGCTATTTATGTTTTAAAAATTCAGTAGTTCAAACAATTGAAGTGTCTAGGTCGTTTTTAAATATTATATTATATATACTGTACATATATTATATAAGTGAACAGATGAGCTAGGAGAATTTTTTTCTAACATTTTCTGTTGATATTTATGATAGTTAATAAAATGAGTGCACTATAACAATAATATATTTAAATATGTAATCACATCCTTTTTTAAATTTATAAATCGCATGATTTAAACCGTGATTTATAGCACTTAATGCATAGATTTTTTACTGTTTTTATATTCGGTTTCAACACTAATCACTGATTTTGTTATAATTGTAATGATCTCGGAATAGAAGTTTAGATTTTAAACCAATTTTTGCGTTTGATATTCAAATTGAGTCAATTATTTCGATTACAATTTACAAAGAAATTGTTTGATTGCATGCCTTCAACCTTGGCTTAGGCTTAAGGAACTGTTGTTATGTTTGTATTGATATTATAGCTGTAATGTATTTGTTTTCGCAGACAGTAGTGCAAAGAACCTTTTGACCCAAATATACAATACCGTTCAGATATTTTATCACATTTTTCTTTTTCCTATAAAACAATTAATTTTTGTGTTTTATTTTCACTAACGACTGACTTTACACTATCATTATGTTTATATCGATTTTGAATCTGTTTTTTATTTTTATATTTCTTTTGCTTTTTTCGCATAAAAAATCAATCTTTTCTATTGTTTTGATTAATATTATTGAAGTCATTCCATTGAAGCATTCAATAATATGCTAATTATTTTTTATATAAATTTTATTTTGAGAACTAGGAAGGGAGAGGGCGAAAGAGGGAGGGGAGGGGAGAGGAAGGGAGATTGTGAGCTAATATTTTCGAAATTGGACAGGAGCATTTGCATTGAGTGTTGAGTCAAAGCGATGCAATAATTGATGAGTATTTGTGTGAATACGATTGCAAAGTCAGAGTCAGTATAAGCCAAGATCTGAACTGAAAGCCAAGTTCATAACCAGAGCAGAGCGTATGACTGCATGACTCTGAAGATCAAGTGTTTTGAGCAACAGATCTATTATATGAGCACAAGATCTGAATCTCTGTTTGAATTGACTAATAGACAGTCATTCGCTCTTTTTCTTCGCTCAACAGATCTCTAGATTTGGATCGAATCCAATATTTTGAGACATTTTTACTTCGAGTTCATTAGATTAGTGTTTATTTTGGAAGAGAGAGTCGGAGTATGTTTTGGAAGAGAGATGTTGTGAGAGAGCATAGGCTAACGATTCTTGTGATCAGATCAGCAGATGATTACACTCTTGTACTTCTCAAAGGGTGTGACGAATACTGTAGAAACTTTTCATACAATTTTGTCGAAAACATTTCGTTTTTATTTTTTAAACGAGTTCTCAATTTTAAAAGTTATTTCACTTCTTGTAATTGTAACGAATGCCCGGATGAGTCGAAACGAGTATATTCTGTCCTTTACTTTACTTTACTTTACTTTATGACCTGAGTGTCTAAGTTTTGTGGAGGCGTTTGACAAATCTCTTAATACTTTTTTGTTTGATTTGACTTTTTTGTTCTTACTTTAAATGCAATATTTTTGGTCCGTTCTTTCGAAACAAATGTTAAATTATTCAGTTATTCACTTGAAATAAGTTTGAATTTTTTGATAAAATGAACAAATTTTATTAAATATAGTAAAAAAGAATATGTTTTTAATAATTGAATGAATTGATTGTATGATTAATGTTATTACATAAATGGCACAGTTGTAATTTTCAATGTTTTGAAGAGGTTTTTAGGATTTCTATTATATAGTATTAAAATAAAAATCGGATTTTGTATGATTGCGAACAAAGAAGTTATGTTTGTTAGTCACCTCTAATATTGTTGCTTTACAATACATTTACATTATTCGGTCTCTTTCTATTCAATGTCGCCTTTGATAGTGTAATATAAACCAAATCATATCTTCAATAATAATGGCATCAAATGCTCTTTCATTTCACGAATTAAAACAATTAAAAAGAGTTTACGTTTGCATTCGTAATAATAGTAAAAACAAATTATGAAATAATCTGTATTTAAGTTGAAAACATTATATAACTGTTTAGTCAGAACTTTTAGAACTGCATTCAAAGTCAACAAATTCGTAATCTAGCGATTAGTGAAGTATTCTAACTAAGTAGGGGTTGAACGACCTTTGAATTGGCATGGTGAACACAAAACATAGAGACCTCTTGACAAGTTATCATCATTCAATTCATATCTATCGTTCCCTTATTCCCTCACTCTCTCACTCATCTCTCACTCAAACCCATTTTGGGTTTACCAGTTTAGTTTTTAGTTTTCATTTTCATATATTACTCATTTCATATTCAAATTTGAGAATTATATTATCGATACTTTTATTTCACGCTTTTATGAGTTTGCAATTATTATTTTTAATTTGTATTAACTTTTTTTGTTTTTTATTATTTGCTTATTCTCTAAAACAATTTTTATCTTTACTTTTTATAATTAGATAAAGTTTTATAGTTTTAAAAGTTTTATAGAGAGATTGTAAATAATTTGATTACTTTAAGCAATATTTTGTTCATTTGTTTTTGTAATTCATTGAATTGGGACTCGAAATAAAGTTTTTATACTTTTTTAAAAGAATAAAAGCCAATGCACTCGAAAATAACGTTATATAACAATAATGTCTATTATTAAAAGGATTATAAAACCATTAACACAAAACATTAACTTTACTTTAGTTTTTTAAAAGTGATGGAATGCTGTGAAAAATCTTTTAAACTGTGAATTGTTAAAAAATTTTAGTTAAAATACATTTATTTTTATATAAATCACAACAAAAACAAAATTTTTAACAACAGTTCTAATGAACTAATTAAACAATAGCGGAGACAACATAATTAAATTCGAAGTTTTTGTTTTAATTATCTCAATTCCAATTAATTAATTAAACAATTAATAAATATATTTCTGACTAAAAATTAACATTTAATAAGTTGAGGCAAACCAGAGAAAGTCGAAAAATCAAATCAAAGAAATGAATGCTTTTTATGTTTTCATTTTTAAAAACTGAACTCAAGTTAAATTATAGTCTAAGGAATATAATTACTTTGAGAATATAATCCCTTCCTATGTTCAGATATTTATGAATAATTTTTGAATTAGTTATAAAGTTATGATTTAAACACACGCTAAGCAACTATTAAATTATTTTTATAACTTTCAATAAAAATTATAATTGTTGTCTGAGTCAAACTCACTTTAATTACTTATTAATTGCATTATATAATAGTTTGTTTATGAGTCTAAAGTTTGTTTATCAAAGCTTTAGTTGAAAGTTATTTTAACTAATTTTCTAATTAATGGCCAAAAATAAAAACGAAGACTAGTTTGAAATTATTTGCATATAATTTAAATACAAATGTTTGAAACTTTTTACTAATTTTGCTCATATAATGCACGAAGATGAACAAGCAACTAATGAGTTTCCAGTTGAGTACGTATTATCTCTTTGTCATATCTTCAATGTAGCCGACGGTGCAGTAGTTGACCGCAACTGCACTTCAGACGAGAGAACAGTTTACAATCCATTGTTAGTGATAGGCTTCACATCAAGTGGGGGTAAAAATCTTGCCAAACAAATTGAAGGCAAAATTTTATTTTTGTTTGGCTGTGATTTCAACTTTTTGAGTTATTTTAATCACAACCAGAATTTTGTTTTATTTTAAAATTTCTGAAACGGTATAAAAGAGTAATTATTTGAGATAGTGTTAGTATTAGTGTTAGCTAGTTTTTTCGCATTAATTGAGGCCACCTTTTGCCAATTTATTCGCAAGTGTAGTCTCTTTTTATCTTTTCTTTAGCAACTCATCCCATAATTATTGTTTATTTAAGTTAATTCAATTAAAAACTTATTTTAAGAGGAATAATGAATTCTCTATAGTTTGGGTGAAGAGTGAAACTGTAGTGAAGTGGGAGAGCGAGAGAGCGCTTAATTATTTTACTTCGAAATCCGTCTATTTCTTCAATAACTGGTTTTTAAAATTTTGATTTATATTATTCAGAAATCAATTTGCAATCAATAAATACAGTTATTTTGATAATAAAATATAAATTTCCAAAAAATTATTAATAATTCAAAAGAGAATTTTAATCCAAATTTATTATTTTTATATTACAATTGACCTAAAACTAGAACTAGATTTGAGTTTTCGGATTCGTTTACCATTTCTTAGATTATATGTTTATTTTTTATTAATTCATAATTTAGTTAACGTGAAAATTGATTTTTATTTTTTTTAATTACCGTATTCCCTCACAGTTTAGAACATGTTCTTATAAGGTGAATTAGACCATTTTCTAAATTTTGAGTTAAAGCCTCTAAGAACATGTTCTTATAAGGCGAGGTGAACTCAAACTATAATAAGTGACATATTAATGAATTATAATTGGTTTTATTGTATATATTGATAAAATATTCTAAATTAAAGTATTATTTTTTTAACATTAATTTATAAAATAATTATTTTACAAATTTTTGTTTGACGACAAATTTAAAATCAATGAAATTTTTTATAGAGCTTGAAAATAAATGAGTTGTACTTCAGAAAAAAAATTTCAATACAAAATACGTTAAATTAATCATATAGTTTCTTATTATTTTTTAATGTTTTCAATTTTGTAATGTTTTAAATCTTTTAAATCACTAAAGATTAACGTTATTATCAAAAATATTTGTTTTAAACTTATAGTTAAAAGCTAGTTTTTATTCTCATTTTTAAGAACATGTTCTTATATCCCGAGATATAAGAACATGAAGCCCAAACTCACCTTATAAGAACATGTTTTAAACTGTGAGGGTTTACGGTAATTTCAATATTCAAGACAAAGATTATAGAGAAGTTAATATTTTTAATCTCTTATTACTTTTCTGAAAAGTGTTAACTCTTTAATTAAGAATAAAAATTTTAAACTTAATTATATTAATATCAATATTATTATTGTTTTAATTATTTAAGAATAATTTATTCTTTTATTTTGTTGTATTAACAGTTTTTGGTTTTGGTATTTATGAGGTTTTTAGCTCAATATTAAGTTTTTATTTATTGTTTAAATTTGTTATTTAATGAACTTGGTTAATTGTTTGGTTAATAATTGTTTGGTTAATAATTGTTTCGTTTCTATAAAACATTAATATTTTGCTAAGAAATGACTGAAATGAGTCATAAATATTATATAATTGACTGATAATAATAGTCTATTATTTACGTAATGGACAGAAACTATTCAATGATTATCATTGATTTCACTTAACACACAATTCGAAGTCGCTTTAGTGTTGGCATAAAAACAAATATAAATAAAATGGAGAAAACATTTGTAATGACACGAAATTACATACATATTGTGTTGTAATTTGACGATTGATTGCTTTTATGAATATTTCTTCTTTTCAATACATAAGAGTCGTAACTGATTCGATGGGAAAGAAATTTCGGTTATTGTTCTACTCTTATAAACCATAGTTCGGATCAATTGGAACAATAGTGAAGACATTTTGGGTTTAGAACTATTTCAAAAACTTAACTTTTATTTTGCAATCAACCGATTGAATAATAAAATATCATTAAATTTACGAATTGTTTATAAATTTACTTAACTCTACCGTAAAGATAGCGATCAGTAACAAAGTGTTACAAAAATTACTTCAGAAAAAATGTTTTAAAAATTTCCTCCAAATTCGTGTTAAATTGAATGCAAAGTTTTTATGAATATAATTGATAATTGAATTCATTTTAGTGTTAAAATTAACGCATAATTCTCATGACCTGAACTCAAATAAAAAGTATTTCTTTGAATTAATCATTTCCAACACGAGATCTCAATCTTAAATCAAAACTTAGACCAAAAAATTGAAATAATTTTTCAAATAATTATAATAAGAATAGAAACAAATTTTAACTTTCAAAATTTGTCCATTAAAAGTCATGTGTATTAAGTTATATTTGTTAACTAAAAAATAAATTTAATATTATTTTGACTATTACTAAGTTTTTGTTTTGTCTGATTTTTACATAACAAGAGTCAAAACAAGAGTCGAGACTTAACCCAATTCTTTTGGCTCTTTAGTAGACATCTGTCATATGTTTTGATGGCTTTCAGAGCTTTATCTGTTGTTCAGTAATAAGATTACGAGAATTACATTAAAGAAAAACACAAGACTTTTGTTGAAATCTTTATTCAATAGCATTTAACACAAATTTGTGAAAACAATAGCAAATCATTTTCAAGGATTTTAATCTAAGGATAGACTTGATTCAAAAATTTAATAACTTGTTGGCATTCATAAAAAGAATAATCGATTTTTGATAATTGTTTGAATTTATATTGAAATTAAGTAAACATCGAAGGTATGAGAAATAAGTTTTTAAATGAATTTAAATTTTTAAAATGAGAACATTTTGAAGTTTTAACACTTTTTTAAATTAATTTATTTTAATCTTATATTCATTGCTTAATGAAAATGTTTTTATTTAAATGAATTACATAATCATTAAATACAAACCCAATTAGATTAAAAATCTCAGAATTTGTGTTAGTTTGTCGTCTAATTTACTTTCGTTTGAGTCGTTAGGAAAAAATTAGTTAAATTTTCATAATTTCATAATTTAACCCAAGGCTGTAATAAAAGTAATTTTTCATTTGATTTAACATTTTTTCACACAAAAAATGTCATAAATATCATTGCGTTTTAATTGACTCTTTGTTTGAGGAAAAACTAATTAATTTAACAAATATATAATTATTGGTTAATTAATCTGGTGATTGATATAATTTATAGAATTATTATTAATAAACCAAAAATATTTGAACATGTTTAGTTTGAGGCGATTATTGGTAGTTGTAAAAATCTTACGATTAGAATAATAGCCTCTTGGTTAATTATACGATATTTTTTGGGTTTGTAAAATAATTCAAATCATTAAATCGACAAAGAAACTATTTTAAAAATTTAATGTCAAGCAAATGACTAAACAGATTCTTTAATTTAATCGATTAAATAGCCTTCAAATGTGTTTAGTATTCATTAAATGAGCGATGATTTGCGTTTTAAATATGTTTTGAATATAATGATTATATTTGGACCAAAAGAACTATCAATTATTTTTTTTGTCTTAATTTTATTTATTTTTCATTACAATTTTGAGTGTGAATTAGTTTACATTATTTTTATTATTTAAATATTTTTACATTTATAGCTGATTTTTATTTGAGAAAAATTCAGCTCTTAATACGGAAATTATTATTTTAATTATTATTAATTAAATATTTTTGTGATTGATAATTTATTAGTAAAGTAAGCAATTTATTATCTAATAATTAATTTAATCAATCAACATTGACACGAGTTAAATAAATTATAAATTAATTGATTTAATTTTAAATATTTATTAAGTAATTTTGAAAATAATAAATGAAATAAAAATTTTATTTTTTATTTTTAATGAGAAATAAGTTTATATTTTTGGTAAAATATATTTTTAAAATATTTTTAGATTTGAAGCAAAATCAGTCATTTTCTGAAAAGGTTTTTAAATTATATTTAAAGAGTAATCGTTTAAAAGGTTTAGCAATGCTTTCAAACGCTAACTAACTGTAAGTTCTTTATTCGGTCAGAATTTTAATTTTATTAACTATTGTTATTCACAATACAAACTAAATATCAGATAAAGTTATTTGTGTTTTCTATTCCAACAGTTTATTTAGTTCACAAACTATTCTTAAATTTATAAAAATAGAAACAAAAACTGTTTCTGGAATTAGTTTTGGGGTTTAAATTATAATTTTTATATTTAATAATTTATATGATTCTAGTGTTTTGGAAAATAATTATTTTAATTGTTTAATAAATAATGGGATCAGAATTGCACGACAAGGAAAAATTAATAATTTTGGCGAATAATTGGAGTATTGTTTTCAAACAATTAGCCGACAAATCGACTATTTATTAAATGATTTTACCATGACACTATATCTATATTTTTGAGGCGACTATTATTGAAAATACTTTTTTTCAAAATTATCCGAATTCAATAATAAATAATTCAAAACCTAATCAAAAATATTTATGAAAACTTCAATTATAAACTAATTTACAACTCAAGTAATGCTATTATAAGTTGTTAAATTAAAACTAAAAATAATAATCAATCGCTTCAATTGGTTAGAAATTTCGATGAAATAGAACAAAAAAAATACTTCTAAATACAGTTATAATTACCAGAAGAGTCATAAAAAGCTCATTTGAATCTAAAATTAATTTAAAGAAGTTTTTCGAGCATAACATTCATAGAAAAGAAAAGCTAAACTTTCTACAAAAAAAAAGTCTAATTTTAGTCTTGAATTTTATGCTAAATTCAATTACAAACTCTAATGCATTAACAACTAAAAAAATTCAAAGTTTTGTTCTCTTTTTTTCCTATCGACGAAAATAGATTTTAGAGAAATGATTGCAAACTTGTCTTCACAGCTGTGCAAAAGATAATACTAATACTGTGTTTTAGTCAAAACTTTTTATGAAAATACAATCAAATCAATTGATTTTGTCTTTCATTCAATTAATGTTTTTTCTTTATAGTGAATATCGACAAGCTTTTTGTATTTAGAAGAGATTCAAATACTTGTTATTCACATTGAAATCTACTTTTGCTTTTGATTGTATAAGAAATTAATTACATAACATATTTCAATCGACAAAAGCATAATATTTTAGATTCTAAACATTGAGAGAATGATAAGAATCCCAACTGTAAGCCTGTATTCCAGGAAGCAATGGGTTTAGGGTTTGTCTTAATTTTAAAACAAACAAAACGCAGAAATGTTTGGCTGAAATGCTTATAAAAAAAAGTTTTATGCGATTAATAAGTAAAGATTTTGCAATCAATGGATAAAACTTTTGCTCTCAGTTTCTAAAACTTTTCTCAAATTTGGCTTTCAGTCAAAATCTTTGTTTATATTTTTAGTCTTTATTAATGTAACCAAAAATTATTTGTTTGACTCATAAGTTTTGAAGATATTTATGTTTAATACAGATTTCAGTCACGATCTTATGATCTGATCTTTTGTTTATAACCCTTTGAAGTCATATGAGTTGTCATAAGTCATGCGAACCGAAAAATAATAGAAAGAGTCCTAAATAGCGAATTGCAATATAATTGTTAGATATAATCACTAAAAAATAATCACAAATAACTCAGAAACACATTGTCTTAACCTTTGCAGAGGTTATCCTTCTGGTGACTCATCGACCGACAGCGACAGCGAAGATGAGAACAATCCGCGCGAGACTATCGCAGAGATCATCCAACGTCTGCAGAAGAGCTCTTCCCAACCTATACCGGAAGCCATACTTCGGGACTCGACGAACGCGAATGAAGCGAATGAATGGCAGCCCTACTGTCAGGTGACTCTGAAGCACACTAAGGAAGTGGCCGGTTATAACACCATTTCCGAGGCGTTCTATAAACTCGACTTTTGTAACGCCATTCGAGACATCCGTCGCTTCAACTATATCAGCAAATTATTGCATTTACTCATTACTCAAAACCTGACCTCTCTTAGTGGCTGTGCCACCAAAGTCCTGTTCACCATGCTCGAACAGTTGGCCTGGCAAGGTAGGTGTACATTTGGTTCGGTTCTGTGCACTGGGCTCGCCCTAACCATTCAACACTAAATACATTTTCGGATTAATGGTTTTATAATGTTATTAAAATCATTTAATCTTGCATTTATTTGCATTTAATTTAAATATTAATTTTTAAAATATTAATATTTTTTAATTATCAATACAAACACAACATATAAATGTAGATTAAAGTTAAAATTAGATTCATTTTCTTTTTTTATATTATGCTATTTATCTGTTTAGGAAAATATTATAATTCAAATGAGATTTTAATCAAAAGTTTTTCTCATTATTTTTAATTAAAGTTTATGTAAACGAAACCATTTATTAATAATATAATAGGAATAGCGTTTGCAATGAAGGAAGTGTTGTTTGGATTGTTTAACATTTAAATTACTCTTTTGTTAACTGTTTTGTATTTGATTTTAGTGGCGAGTAATCAACAAAATATTCATATTCTTCACACATTGCTCTATGACCTCAAGAAGATAATGAGGAAATACTATTGTTGGGGAAGACCTCTGGGCAGCACTAGGCTCTGGGAACAGCATTTAAGAACAATGGAACGCATTTGTCAAATGGCCAACAGAATCGAAATCAAAGAGGTCTGCAATTAAGCGATACATTAATTACAAGTTTTATCAATTAATCGATTTATTTATTTATTGGTCGGATAGCCGGCAGAAGACTCGAGCAAACGATTGACAGATCTTCCGGAAGAACTAATTCGAGCAATACTTTTACGACTAACCGATTACAAGGATTTGATGAATTCCGGTCAGGCCTATGACATAATGCAATCGCTATTAGATGAGCAGCACATTTGGCGACAACTTTGTAAATACCACTACTCGAGAGCACAACTGCGTTGGCTCTTCGCCAACAACAAGAATGTCTGCACTTCAGACAAAGTCGATTGGGAACAAGTGTTCCATCAGCTCAGAAAGTGAGTCATCGCTCAGTTTAGCGGTCAATCGGTTATTGATTACATTAAATACAATTTTACTTAAAATTAAATGTTTTACAAAATTTATTAAATTTTTTATTTTAAATTTAATAGAAAATTTGGACTCAAAGAAGAATACGCTGACTGTCTGTTCCTGTGCAGACACTGTCGTTGTCTTTTTTGGAAGGTTTGTAAACAATTGATATTTTGTATGTTTTATATTAATATTCCGGTTAAACAAAAATGAGTTGACTCTCAACCAAATCGAATGACTGCAAACATAATAATTATTTTAGAAAAACTGATTTAAACTTATCTAAACTCATACCCAACCCCTAATTAGTCATACGGTCATCCGTGCGTATACCAGAACTGTGTTTCGATAACCGGTGCTAAACAATCAATGATCAGAACTGGAGCGCAGCCACAAAATCCTGTTGTTGTCCATAATATGCCTTTCTTTCATCACCCGTTGGTTCAACACTACAATCAAAATAATAACAATTTGGACGACGACACCAATGAGCCGCTAAAGACAGTACCCCTTCACATACCAGTGCCGCCGCAAGCATTTCTCAAGTTTTTCTCTCTTTGAGACTAAAACTGATTTCCTTTTCGTCTTCTCTTCTTCTCTAATCTTATCGTTGACTTCAATACTCGTTATTCTATAACACAATCAGTACTTTTGATTCGAATAAAAAAGTTGTTAATTATGTTGTTTTCAATAATTCTCTTGTTTTCAGTAATAAATGTATTAAATATTTATTAAATTTGAATTCTTATCACATAATTAACTTTAACTTAATATTAAGTCATCTTTAATGTACTTTCGATTCTTATGTGTTGTGAACGACGCAAAAAACTTGAGCTAAAAAAGTATTAAATATTCTGTTTCTTATTCTTAGTATTGAAATTTCAACCGAATTTCGAAACTTTTTTCAATTTCTATTTTATTATATTATCACTTATTTTAAATATATAATTAAATTATTATTCAATTTTATTACTTATAAGCAATTAATTAATTTTCAATTTGTATTCTTTTTTATTTTAATTGAGTTTTTGCTCAAATGTGATCTTTATTATTGATTAATATAATCCTCAATATCTGTTGTATTGCAAAGAAATATTTTGTGAATTCTTGACATTAATTTGCATAAAATTATGTAAATTTTAAAAATACTTAAACCAACAAAAATTAGACATTAAATAGTGATTTAGATTTATTTTCAAATGAGAAAACTTGTTGTTATTTACAAAACAAATCAAAGACAGAATTAATTGTATTCAATACTGTATTCAAAATTACAAATTAAACTAATTAGCAATTTATAGATTATTTTTTGTTTTCAACAGATTTTGAAATTGATTTGTAAACAAAATTTGATTCAGAAGTGACTCTAAACTGAATACTTATTTTTTCAATTTATTATTTGATAATATTTGTGACATTTAAACAGAATTTGATTTTTAGTTAAGTTTTTATTCTATTTTAGTCAATATATTAGTGATATTTAATTAAATGAACACTAATTTCAAATTTATTTATGATTTTAAACTTAAGAGATATTCCGTTCAATTTGTTTTGAAAAATATTTAATTGTAGCTAATATTAAGATTATATGCAAACAAAACATTTATTGTTAGCATTTTATTTGTTAATTGTATTGCAATTATTATGTATTGAAAATATTAATATAAAATTGAAAAAAAAACAATTTAAAAAAAACAAAATTGTCTCTTCTTTAAATTTAATCCATTTATTTCATATTTCTGGTCAGACATGAGCTTGACATGTGACACCTAATATGTGGTCCCGTTTTTATTACGTTAAACTTAATGGTTACCAATAGTATTGTTTTTGATAAGTGATTAAAACTATATAATTTAACATGGGGTTCAAATCACCACGTTATGTTTTTGCAGCCTTTACTTTACTGATAAATTGGTCGGACGTGTCGATGCTTTTCTGGATGTCTTCCGTTTCACTGATCCGAGTCGTCAGTGGTTTCGATGACCCGATAGTGCAATCTCTGGCAGAGTATGGATTATAAATAAATTATAAATTATGGCATAAATATACTTTATCGGGAACTTTAGATAATTTGATGAAAGTTTTATTACCATGCCCGTTAAAGTGCATTTGTTCCTATATTAATATGAATTTTATTTTCTCTAGAATTATATAAATGTTTGAAAAATTCTATTCTAAATGAAAACAAAATTATGTTTTATCGGAAACACGAGTTTAACGACAATATATATATACTATTTAAACAATAAATAAATAAACGGTAAAAGTCTCTAAAGAAAAGCAATCAATACTAAAGATGTCGTTTAAATCGACAAACGAAAAAGTGGTCAAAATTGGGTCAAATTTGGGTCAAATAATTGATAAGCGCTTCCAATTGGGAAATCTCATAGGAAAGGGATCGTTTGGAGAGGTAAGGGAGGGTAAGGACTTGACCACTAAAAAGACAATAGCCGTAAAGCTTCAGAAGAAATGCGATTCTGATTCAACCGATCAGTTGAAACTCGAATTTGATTTCTACCGAAGACTGGGCACATCGAAAGATGGCTTTCCAGAGGTCTTTCACTTCGGTCCGTTCGGTTCATACAGTGTCTTAGTTATGGAAATGTTGGGCAAGAATTTGGACGACGTTTTCGATTTGTGTCAAAAACAGTTTACAATTAAGACAATTATTTATATATTTTTGCAAATATTGCGAATCATTGAATGGGTTCACGAAAACCATTTGGTCTATCGCGACATTAAACCCGAAAATGTCTGCTATTTCAGTCATTAATAGATAATTATATTGAGATTTATTTTAATTATTTTTTGCTTTTATCGTAAATACAGTTTGTGCTCGGATTGGCTAAAAAGGAAAACATAATTCATTTAATAGACTTTGGATTAGCGAAACAATACAGAAATCCTGAGACAAAAATTCATATTCCTATGAAAGAAGGAAAGCCGTTGACCGGTTCGCTCCGGTATATGAGTCTTAACGCACATTTGGGTAAAGAACAGTCGAGAAGAGACGACTTGGAGTCGATTGGGTATATGATTATGTATTTTGTTAACTCTGGTAGTCTTCCCTGGAGTGGACTACAGGCGCCGAATCTAAAGGAAAAGTACCAACGAATAGGTGAGCAAAAGCGGGCCACACCTATTGAGACACTTTGCTACGGCCGGCCCGACCAGTTCGCCCACTACTTCCGAATTGTTCGAATGTTAGACTTTGAGGATAACCCCAATTATCTTGAGCTCAAGTGGCTATTCATTCGTTTGTTTGAAAAGGAAAACTTCGTCGACGACGGGCTCTACGACTGGAACTGACGCGAAACTCCAAATCCTCTCTACTCTCCATTACTTATCCATTTCTTGAATATACAGAAATTGTTTCGAATATTACGAAAACTATTTCTAAACTTAAATATTTTTTCAAATAAAAAGCCAATCATTTAAATAATTGCTTTGATTTTAATTAAGAGATAAAATATTAACAAATAAATTAAAATTTGATATATATTTTGATTGATTTTTAAAACTAAAACTAAAATTTTATTTATTATTTAAGTAATTTTTAAATAATTTTTTAAACACGACTTATAAATTATGGCCACTTTTCAGGGGTCGATCTGGTCAGTAAACGCGCGTTTTGGTTGCTTTACAGCAAACCGTCCGAACGTACGTTTGATTCGGCGCTAACTTAAATGATACGGCGCTCTGTCTGGCATACTCTATCTATGCATTTAATAAATCAAAAATATGATTCAAAATTATTTCAAAACTAAATTTTAATTTTAATAGAATATGTAATGAACTTTCCCCCTTTACGCTATTACGCTTTATTTAATAGAAAAATTCGTGTCCCTTTTTGAATATGAAGGACTGTACATATTGTAAAGACTATTATAGCGCTTTCAATAGAGTGTCTACTCCTGTTGATGTGAAGGCAGGGGAGCAGGGGTTCGCTGATTTTTCTATTGATATTTATTGATCGGTTAAACCAATTGATATTATATGTTATAAATTGAATAGTGATTTGAATAGCGAAACAAACAGACAATTGTTTGCATTCATAGCACATAGTATTCAGTTATTGTAGAGCTTTCGACGTTAATTAAAAATATTATTTATTTTAGAAATTCTGTTTCAAAATTCAAAATTTTGATTAAATATTCTTTAGACGCAATCGATGTAATACTAATAAGAGAATTACTAATAAAGTAATCATTTTTTGATGCATTCATATAGAAATTAATTTTGGAGTAAATGTCTTAACAAATGCATACAATGAAAGCCGAAATTAATTTCAAAAATATTATACATTATTTGATACTATATGTAGAGTGAATTAGGAAAATATAGAAAAACAGATCATATACTCTGTATTCATACTGTATATACAGTATTACGGCTTAATATTCATAATATTGAGAGATTGACAAAGAAATGTTATTCTCGATGATCTACTCTATCTATTCTGTTTTGCACTGTTATATCTGTTGAGATAGTATTGCATCCACTCATGACATGATTGAAAAATCGGTGAAACTCTTAGACTAATTAGAAATGCGATACCGATTACGATAACGCACTCAACAAATGCATTATTGGTTCACAAAAACTCTATCGTATATACAGTTAAATAATACCAAATATACTGAATTCAATCCAATCGGCAGATGGAATGAACCGAACACTCACTTCGTATAAATACGACCAGATTTCTAATATTTATCTCTCATTTGCTTATTATTTGATATTTATTTTACTCAGATTTTTATCATTTCTAACAATCATTTAGTTTTTCTTAAATAATGGAAACAATAATTTAAAATATAATAAAAATCTAATTTTAAAACTTAAATGTAGGGTTATTTCGAAATCAAAATTATTATTCGAAATTAAATTAACACTAAGTCAATAATTGAACCAGGGTGTCGCCATACTTGTCACCAATTGGACAGTTTTTAGGACCTCAGTTCGGGCCGACCGCTAATTCCAGTTCCAGACTCTCTGATGAGGTGATCGCAGCGCTCGCCGAAGACCTATTGGTTCCCAGAAGGAGACAGGTAAGGCACTTGAGCTTGTTCTCGTTTGAACTGGGTCATATTAAAGTTATACCCCTTATTTCTCATACTATTTGTAAACTTTTAAAACTTATGAAATTATATTATTAAATAATTACTTAATTTTATTATATATTTATTGACTTAAAACTATTTTAAAATTATAAGAATTTATTACTTAATTTAATTAGTAAAACATTGAAATTATTTAGTTTTTAACTGGAAAACAGTTTTTAGAAAAAATAAATTTACCGGTAATACTGTATTGCCGAAGCTTTCACTAATTCAATAACAAAATCTAATAGTTATTTGAGAAAACAATTATTATTTAAATAATTTTAATTGATATAAGGCGTCAAACAAATAATAAAAGACTACAAACGCCAAACATGTCATTACTTCCGATATAAGAATTGTCAAAAAATTCAAATTTTTCGACAATTATTGTTATTAAAAATAATGGAATAAATGAATTAAAATCTAAATTTAATTTGTTTTACATTTTCTAAACAATTCAATAGTATTTAGTGATTTTTGTCAACATTTTCGGGTAATATGAATCCAACCATTCGAGCGGTTTCTGCGACACTTCTCTCGCCTTTACTGTAAAACTTGTCGTAAATTAGTCTATAATTACGACTACTATTCAAATAACATAAATAAGTTTCGGCTATCGATCGCAACTCATCTTTCGGTCGACAGACGCGTCGGTCAGTTACGTCGTGTCTCCGATAGGTGTCTAATATATAAACCATCGAATCATTTGATTTAACCGATTCCTTAAGATATCCAAAATATAAATATTAGACTTAATTCAAAATTAAAATCAATTCAAAGTTTGAATTTCAAACCGAATTTAAGGTTTTCCTCAATTCGTGCGATATATTCCGCAATAGTTTTAGCGAAGAATTAAATTTTACGGCCGAAGACATTCCCCAAATACAATCAAGTCAATTAAATCAAATTATTTAATTGCAAAATCAAAAATTCAAATGTTTTCTCAGATTTTCAAATTACAAAAACTATTTTATAAACATTAAGAATCACTAAAACTGTAAACAAAACCAATAAAAGTACCAAAATATCGGTTTTTGAATATATATAATATATTATATATAAACCAATTAATTGATATAAAAGCAAATTAAAATTAATTAAAAAAAATTATTACTTAAAAAATTACTCACTCTATATATTTTTAACTTTAATATAATGTTAATACATTTAAATTAATATTAAAAAAAAGTTTATAAATCTTTAAATTATATTAGTAAACATTTAATACCTTTTCAAATAAATACCTTTGCAAAAAGACATCTATTGACACAAATAGCAGTCGTCTAATAGTTTTATAATTTTACGCAACATTTGATTTAATAATTGTTGTGATTAGAGGAGAAATCGGACGACATTTACACCACAACAGTTGGCAGAATTGGAAGCACTATTTCAAAGAACTCATTATCCGGATGTCTTTCTAAGAGAAACAATTGCAAGGTGAGTCGAAAGCAGGCATTTGAGAAGGTCGGCCAATCCAGGGGACCAAGGCACGCATTTTTTGAAAAAAATTTGGCTAAAAACCTAGGAGGTATCAGGGCAGGCATTTATCAAAAAACTATCCAAAAACCTATTTATTTATGATGTATCAATTTACCTAATTTGACTGGATTTAAACCGAATTAAGCAACAATTTAGAAAAAAATTCCCAATTTTGGTCTAAAAACGCAAAAAATTTGCCGATCGCCTTCTGCAGCCTTCGAGGAGGTATTTTTTGCCCGGGGGATAAATGACAATTTTCAAAATCAGGGAGATTTTGACTGACCCCCCTTCTCGATCCCTGGTCTAAAGTTTTAAAGATTTTTTGTATTTAAAACTTTACAATTTTTAATCTAAAAAACTTTTCCAAACTTTTACAGTAAAATCAGTTTATCTGAATCGAGAATTCAGGTTTGGTTTCAGAATAGAAGTTAAGTATTTTTTGATTAATTTAATGTTAATTAAAAAAGTATTACTTTATATATTGTTTTTTGCATTATTCCAATATATTGTTGTCCGGATTTGTCTTTTGTCTTATTTGATGTCTTGTCTTAAAAGACTTGAAATGTGCGAACAATTGCACAAAAAGTTTATTTCAAAGACAATTATTTCAGAGCCAAATGGCGTAAACACACTCGACTACAGCTCTTACAACAAGCACAGCCTCAGTCGCAGTGGCGTTGGATCTCCTCTCAGAACAGTTCGATAAATAGCTTACAAACAACATTATCGGGCATTCCTTCGCTACCGACCAGCTCAGCTGCAACCCCAGCCCTTACCAGACCCAGTAGTTCTTCGACGCATTCTTCTCGAGACAGTTCGATTCTGACAGCACTTCCATTGACTTTATCTTCAGATCGATTCGCGAATGCATTTCCATATCTGAAGCCTTCGACGACAAACATAAACCAATTTCACGGCTTATTCGGTTTGAGTGGTTTCCACAGAACCCACACATCAATGGCTCGGGAATGTAATTCAATGCCGTCTTTGTGTTCGTGTACTTCCATTGCAAATATGTCGACATTTCCTCCTCAAAGACCCACCGCTTCTCTGCCACTCCTTTCTCAGACAAACGATTTGGAGTTCACAACAACTCAACAAAAATCTGAACCAAAAGAGTCGCAAAAAACCGATTAATTCTTATTTCGATTAAATTATTTAATTCTCAAATCATATCATAAGTTGTGCTTAACTTATATCCAAAAAATATATTACAAATGAATATAAATACAAACAAAAAGTTAAATAAATAGAATGTTTACAACAAATGTGTTTCTGTTTACTGATTAGTGATTAGTGTTTCACTGATGAGTCAGTGATGACCTATAAAGTAAGTGCAGTTATGGTCAACCGTTTTTGATAGTCACCGGGAGATCAATGAAGTACAAGTGAGACATCGCGTCTTCAGCGGACATACGTTGGGATGGATTGCAGACCAGAAGCTTCTGAAGCAAATCCCGTCCTTTTATGTTGAGCTTAGGCACTACCTGAGCGAAACTGGTCGTTGGGTGATATAAAGGGAATGGTTTAAACTCAGGCAATTGAGTCACTCCGGGCCACGATTCCTCTGTAGGCGTTCCCAACAATTTAAATATCCTTTTGAGCTGATCGTCGACATCACTGCCCGGAAAGAGCGGTCGACCGGCGTTTGCGAGCTCTGCGAAGATACAACCGGCGGACCAGCAGTCGATTGATGTCGTATACAGTTTGGCCCCAAATAACACGTCCGGCGGTCTATACCTTAAGTCAATCAGTTTTAATCAAAACTAAGCTTTAAATGCAATTAAAACCAACCAAAGAGTCACCACTTCTGCCGAATAACATCTGACGGGAATACCGAAAGCTCGGGCCAACCCGAAGTCGGCCAGTTTTAGTTCACCGTTTTTGTTGATCAACAAGTTTTGTGGTTTGAGGTCCCGGTGCAGCACATTATGGCTACGGTTCAGGTTTTGAAATAATTACTTAATTATTTAAAACTAAACTAAAATTGAGCCAAACCTGTGACAGAACTCCAATCCTCTCAACAACTGATACATAAAACTCTTGACGACATCGGCATCTATTTCGCCGTTAAGACTGTCGAAGTACTTCTTCAGGTCCTGATCGCAGTGTTCGAAGACAAGAGTCAACTTCTTTTCGCTGTGGAGGACGTCATGCAATCGAACGATGTTTTTGTGCTTTAGTTCCTTCAGAAGACATATCTCCCGAAGAGCACTCGACGGAACGCCTTCGTCGTCATCATCCAATCGGACCTAAACAGAAAATTAGAGAATAAGACAATAATTGCATTAATTAATAACCGAATTAGCGGTTCGACAATGATGTCCACAAACCCTCTTAAGGGCCACAATCTCTTGAGTCTCGCGATGTTTGCCCTTAAAGACTGTTCCATACGTTCCCTCTCCTATCTTCTCCAGTTTCTCGTATTTTTGCATTTATTTATAATTTGTTATATTATTGCCAATAATTCAAATATTATTATTATTTCAATTGTTTATAGTTTGCAATAAAACTTAATTTCGAAAATAAATACACTTTTTATGGTTTTAGTAAATTTCTATCACTTCTACGTCAATACGTCAATAAATATATACTAAACGAGTAATTATTGTACAAAACATATAATTGATTCAATTGATAACTTAAATAATTATTTACATTAAAAATATCTATTGATTTAAATTTACAATTAATTCAAAGTCTAAAAACGATTTGAATCTTAGTCTTAGATTTTGTTTACTTCACCAAAACCTCAATCAAAATCTCTAACTTTCAAACTCTACGAATGTTTGACTGCATTTATAGCGATATCTTGTGCTCAAAACCAGTTGTCATAGAGTTGTTGTATAAAAACAATTATTTTTATTGAAAATATTTATTAATTTTATTCAATTCAATACATGTTTTGTTTATTTATTTTAAATTAAAGTTAATTTGCTCTTGAATCATCTAAAAACCTTCAATGTAATTGATTAGATTTTTAGTTAAATATTTTCCTCCAATCAAGTCTTCATTTGTTTAGACTTTGTATTTCAATTGAATTTTAGCATCCCTAATTATACTGTAATTTTTAATTTAAACTATTTGTACAATTTATGCATTAACTCGATTTAATGTAATATAACTCGATTTAAACTACAATATGAGACTGACTTACAAGTTAATGATTTAGACCATAAGACTAAGTCTAACTCAATATAATACGGAAATGTTTGCAATATTTAACAGGAGTTTAACACAAAGTTTTCAATTACAAAAAAATTTGATTAAATTTAGTGCAAATATTGTGCCAAAAGATAGATTAAGCTCAAGAAGTTTGTCATCAGTTGAGGTATAGTTTGTCCATTCATTCACTCATTTATTGTTTAAATTTTTGTTTTAATAATTTATAATTGAATTTAAGGCCAAATCGAGTGAATCGAAGGGAAAGAATGAATTCACATATAGTCTAAACAATAACTCAAAGTTGACTTCAGATGAGCGCAAGTTTTACGAAGAAAACGGGTTTATTGTCATTAAAAATCTTGTGGCGAAACAAGACATCGAAAAATATTTGTATTTTAGATTAAATTGATTTCGAATTGAGTTTTGATTGAAATTGATTTCCAATTGGTTTCAGAAACCGATTCCGAGATATAGCGAACCGGAAAGTAGACAAACCACCCGGCCTTACAGTGCAGAAGGAGGTGACTGTTGCCAAAGAACTGCAAAATGAGAATACGGTTTACAAACTTCAGGAACTGTTTTGTGACGAAACTCTCTTTGAGTACTGCAAATATCCGCCGGTTTTGGAATACGTCGAAGCGTTTTGTGGACCGAATTTGATGGCAATTCACACAATGCTTATCAACAAACCTCCAGATCCGGGAACTAAGAGTTCAAGACATCCATTGCATCAGGACTTGCATTACTTCCCGTTCAGACCTGCAGATCGAATAGTCTGTGCCTGGACTGCAATGGAGACCATTAACAGAAGCAATGGCTGTCTTGTGGCCATTCCTGGCAGTCATAAGGGACAGCATTTAGAGCACAGTTACCCGGAATGGGAGGTCTCTTCAAATTAGTTAATTTCCTGATTAAACATTTGTTTGAAAATAGAAATTTGTCGTCAATTAGGGCGGAGTCAACAAAATGTATTACGGGGTTAAGGGAATGACTGGAAACGAGGATAGAGTGCACCTGGAGATGGAGTGCGGTGACACTGTCTTATTCCATCCGCTACTTATTCACGGCTCGGGTACTAATCGAACGAAAGGTTTCCGAAAAGCGATTTCATGTCATTACGCGGCCTCTGAATGCAATTACATTGAAGTGAAGGGAACTATTCAGGAAAACATCGCTCAGGAGGTGCTCGAAGTTGCGCGCAAGAGGTATAATGTCGACATCGATGACTATAGCGTAAGTTCTCTAATAGTATTTCTAATGAATTTTCGATTAAACTAAAGAAATATATATTTATTCTGATTAACAGTTAGTTTGGAAGTTTAGAGCACGTCTTGTAAAGGGAAATAAAATCAACATTTGATTTGATATAATGTTTTAATAATATATAATATCTATATTTTTCAATAAATTGTTATTACGTAAAACACAATTATTGGTGATTTTATTTTCAAATTATTAACAACTTTTTCAAATTTTTAATTAATAAATCATTGTTCGACTCTTTAGCCAAAACAATGTCTAAGAATTGGATCAAATTTTCATTCAATAGAATATTTTTCAAATTATCATTTTCTGCGAATGAAATCAAAGCCGAAATAATTGATTTATTGATAGAAATACTGTTTTCATAAGATTTTCGGAACACTTTCACAATAAATGGCAGTATGTCTGCGATGTCATCTCTAAGCGCTTCCGTTTCTTCTGTAACCCAAACACTCAAAACTCGAATCGACGCCAAAATACTGACGAATACATCCGATTCCGAATCGATTTCTGTATTTTGTTCACTAAATCGCTTCAAATATCTGATAATTACAGACATCGTATCTCTAATAGCGGTTAACATATTATACATTTGGTCTGCAGTGAAGTGTTTTATTAAATCCATTCGTTCGGAATCGTTGGCCACAGTTATGACCGAATGCTCTAAAATAACGAAACAATTTGCGACACAACTTATGTCAACGTTTTCTGATTCATAATTCACTGCAATTTCAATACAACTCAAACGTAATAAAAGCAAAAAATGTTTTGAATTCTCCTCATTCCAGGTGTCTGTCGAACAAATCCATCCAAAGCCACCAAATAGTTCCGTTAGAGTGGCTACAAGTTTGAGGACCGGATCTCTTAAATCGCGATTCAATTTATTTTTGAGTATTTGAAATATAGTGTCAGTTATGGAACCAATCGATCGATTGTTGGTTTGGTTTACAAAATATTTTTGATTTTTAATCAAAATTGCATTCAATAGATGACATAATTCAAACTTATGTCTGTCCTGAGTCGCTCTGAAGTCCTCTTCAATCGTAAGCATAAAGTGATCGAAAGACTTCGAATCCAATTCCGACCACTCGATAGTGATTGCAATCTTCGACAACAACTGATTGGTTTGAGTCTTCAATTCAAAGAACTTATCGTTTGAATAGATTTCAAACAATATTTGACTGAATTTAGTGTCAAATAAATGATTAAATAATTCAATATTTGTTTCTTTCATATGATTTGAACTGAAGAAACCCTCAAAAGAGTCGACAATATCGGACATCATTTGCTTCTCATTCTCGTCTAAGCCCTGGTTTTTGTCTTTCAATTGTTTCAAAACTAATGTCATTGAAGACAACAATTGGTTCGATGTTCTAAAGTCGATATAATCGGCGATTCGTATGAAAAAAGACGTAATAATCGAAACACCGATTGTCTGATAGATATATTTCGGACATCCGTCGGGTATTTCAGAGCTTTCGCCGTCGGATAGCAATAGTCGACACAAGAAATTAGATTCAATTGATTTGAATAATTGTGTCAATTGATGGAAATTCAAATCCTGTTGTCTATCCTTCAAGACATGACATACCACACAAAGAGCGCCAAATTTTTCGGTATCCGAAACCGACTTATTTAAGGCATCGATTGCCAGAAAATAACGCTTCGACTCATCGGCCAAAGTGTCCATTATTTGCAAACAAAACAATTATTTATTGATTCAATTGAAGCGAATATCACACGAAAATAGAAAACATGTGTTTTGTAAAGCATTCAAAAACATTGAATTACGTAAAGAAAAATTAGATAAAATATAAGTTATATTAAATCTTATAAACAATTTATTTGATTTAGTTTAAAAGTAGAACGTTACAAACTAATTATATAATTAATATATTTGTTATTATTATTAAATAAATATATTTAATATTTTGATAGTTTTTCTGTTTATTAAAAACACAATTAAATCATAATTTTAAACACTTTTGTCGTAATTTATTACAAAAACTTTTATTTTGTTTTTTCAAAAACAGATGACTTTAAAACGTGTTTTCAGTAAATATTTTGATTTAAAACCTTTTTGATTAATAATTTAAATTATTTTTTAAAACCAATTCTTCAATCAAATTGTTAAATGAATTATAAATTGTTTTTATTTATAATAAATTTCAAACTTTGGTTATGAACTAAACAAATGAAAGTCTATTCAAAATGAGTTTTTCCGAACGACACAAGTCGTCGAAATATGACGAAAGACCCAATTCTTCGTCATATCAGTCATCGAGACATCGAAAACAAAGAGAATATAAAGAATCGAAAGATAATTATTTGGCGAACGAAAGGCCGAAACATGTGTTTAACTTTGAAAAACATAAATACGATTTGAATAAAATGTTTTTCATTGACTCCGAAGAGGTGAGGGTCGGCAGCAAAGAGTGCGACGACTTCTGGATGTTTCTCAAGAAATACCAATTGACTGAAGAGAAAGCGATTGAAAGCAATAAACAAAAACATTATTACGAAAGCATTGGTCGGAAAGTAGAGGATTTGAAGTTCAAAATTCCCGAACAATGGTCTGATGTGTCGGTGCTTTTGGCCAAGTGTTCGGTCGTCAATGATTTGGACGACAGATACTATATTAGGAATAGTTTGAGCGCCGAAAGAGTGGTTGAGTTTCGGAATATTATTGTTCTTTATTTGGATTTCTTGGAAAAGCAGAAGAAGAAGGCATTGGAGAAGTTGAGACAAATTCAAATTGATTTACCGATATATCAGTTCAAAGACCACATTCTCGACGCTATTCAAAGACATTCTGTGGTTTTGATTGCCGGCGACACAGGTCTGGCATTACTTTAATTATACATTTCTTAACACTTGGTAAACAGTAGAGAACAGTACTTAACGCTATATTTATTTACTTATTTAAATTATATTAATAGGATTAATATTTATAACCAGTGGAAGGCATTCGTACTGCCTTCGTACTAACCTTGATACCAGTGTTGTGCGGAAGCCGTCACATTTTGTTATGCAGGCAAAGGAAAATGTAAAATATGTATTGAAACAAAAA
>JAQFXP010000734.1:0-25148 GCA_034693685.1 Belba bartosi
CACATTCACTCACATTATTAACATTTACTCTATTATCAAATATTATTATTATTATATTGCGCTTATTGTTGTCAATCTCTGAGAGCACCAGTAGTTTCACAATTTGAGAAACTGTTTAACTGAAGAGAACAAACCTTTAGATCTGATTCCGACGACAGTGACTGAGAGTGTGAGAGAATTAGACTTTGAAAGAAATATTTGTAAAATAGTTTTCACGATTTTTTCGTACTTTTCTTCCTTCAATAGTTCATTAATTGCATGTTTGAGTCACCTCTCAAACACCTTTCCTCCAATCTCTGGCATACTCTCCCTCTCCTATACGTTGACTAAAGCACAAATAGAGAGATACCTAAAACATAACTAAATAATAATATTATTTATTTAATAAATTCGAAAATTCTAATTTGTTGCTGACATTGAAAACATAAAAAGTTGTTATAAATTATGTATAGAGTTGGAGGAAAGTTGTAAAAATTTATTGATATATATTACTCTCTTTGTCCAACTTTGGCTAACTCTGCTGTTTTTGTCATTATATACTGTATAAATTTAATGTTATTGTATCTAAAATTACCTTGTTTAATAATTAAATAAGTAAAACTGAAACTGGTCATTTTGCTTGAAAAACTACAATTTTTCCAATCAAATTTAATTTTGAATTTTTTATAAAAACTAATTTAACATAACTAAGAAATGAGAAATTTTTTCCAAAATATTTAATTAAGTAAATATTAATTATTTAAAATTAGAGACGAATAAAGAGGACACAAAAGAGGTATAAAAGAGGACATACCGTTTTTCTATAAGACGGTACAAAACAAACAAAAACAACTTGCTTAAAACGTAATAAATACAATGACCATGGCAAGAAACCACAAATTTAAATAAAACTGTTGCTAAAAAACATAGTTTATCCAATGTGGCATAATTTTATTTATGTCAAACATGCTTGGTCATTACTCTAATTTTGCAATGTCATCAACTCAAATATAATTAAAATTTTAAAACAATTTATATTATTATTTTAATGTTCTTAAAAATAGTATATTTCATCTTTTAAAAACTATATTTATACTCAATTTCTAACAATATTTAACATGTATATACTCGAACTTTGTTAAAATATCTTGATTATATTAACTAAAAGTTTATTTTAAATTATTTCTCCACATTTAAAATAAAACTTATATAAATTTTTTAACGTTTATTTTTAAATAAATTTTTATACATTTAACTGGTAATAATAATCACAAATAACAAATATATTAATTAATTTATAA
Source organism: Belba bartosi (assembly GCA_034693685.1). NCBI lineage: Eukaryota > Metazoa > Arthropoda > Arachnida > Sarcoptiformes > Damaeidae > Belba > Belba bartosi. The sequence goes on from JAQFXP010000734.1 coordinate 1,281, forward strand.
ATATCTATTAAATTACAACAAATTATTGAATAAATATTAAATTTATAATTAACATTACTTATATAGATTTTTATTGTGTAATTCAAAGATAAATCGATTACAATAAATACTTTCGACGATTACTACAGATATGTATTTTATTAATACAATACAACCTAATATAGAGAACAATTAATAATATATTAATTACTATGAATTATATTCTAATACTAATAAATCGATTAAACAAAACAAAAATTATAACTGTAAATTATAAAAAATAAACTATAAAAAATTTTTATAGAAATTCCCAAATAGTGATTAATATTCCGTTAAATATTTAATTTTTTAAAGAATAATTATATATTTTTATGAATAACTTGTTTAATATTTTTTCATGTAAACAATTGTTTATTATATATATAATTTTATGTGTATTTAAATTTAGACAAAACTGCAAATTTTTGATAATAAGATTTAAATACAGTATTTGTATAAACGAATACAACACTAATTAGGTTTTATGTGTTTAGAGCAAACAATTTGATTAGAAATTCGGGCAAAAATAGCTAATATTGTGAATCAATAAATTTCAAATACTTCCATCTTTTATCATACTTTCTATTCATAGCATCAAAATCTTTATAAAAAATCCAGTTTTTACTACAACTCTCAAAGTTTGGAAAAATTAATATTTAGCCGCCTTTTCATAAACTCTATTTTTATAATTTATAGAAAATATTAAATTGTCTCAAACTCTTCATTATTTGAATGAAAAGCTTTATTGAATATCTATATCTATATCAGATATGTTGGCGTAATAAGCCTCAACCCCCGCTTCCCGCCCTCTGGCCATTCATGTTATTACTGAATGAAAGTAAATTCAACAAAATATTTCAAATAAAATCTGAAATCGAAAAACAAGTGCCAAATATCACATCAATTTCACATATTTTTAATATTTGTAATCGGCTTAAGAGAGCGCACCGACCGCTTATACCGGCGCTGATACTCTTCTGGTGTATTACCTGTGGCCAGAAGTGTGGCCAACGCATAGATTTTATTGGCCTCCTGTGCCTCGTCCTCATAAGCAGATCTATCATTGTTGGCGCCGACAATACGACCCCATTCGCCGACTCTATAGTTATTATAATTCCTCTTTCGCTTCAAACCCGAGTAAAGCGATAATGGATTTCGATATTTGTTATAATAGGTTCGCCTTATTCTCTGATAGCGGTTCGGCACTGAGTACGGGATCACTGAAATTACCGGTTGAGGGTACGGCTCAATTACTATTGGCTCATCTCGACTAACACTCTCATCATTCAAAGTTGAATCCGAATCAGTGTCAGTGTCAGTATCTGTGCCGGTGCCGGTGCCAGTGCCAGTGCTGGTGCCGGTGCCGTCTATCAGTGGCAACAGGTTTTCGTAATAATATTGACTCAATTTATCTAAATCTGAGTATTTGTTGTCCGAATCTTCTGAATTCAAGTTATTTAATATATAATTCAAAGCAATTGAATTCAAATCATTTGTGGTCGAAGACGGGTATGTATTGTATTTGTCCTCATATTTGGCCTCTTCTGCAGCCAAAATCGATGCCAACAGGTCTTCATAATTGGTATTCCTTTTAGATCTCATTGACGCTCTTCTCTGTCGCTTCATATTCAACAATTCATCCAAATTTGAATGCAATGAACTCCTAAAGAATGATCTCTTGTTCCGATGGCTTTCGTAAATATTAGCTCTCATTTGGTCATGAGTTGGATTGGGAGTCATTGACGCTTTTTTCGACATATTTTCAATATCTGTTAGATCTGTTCATATAAACAATTTATAAGAATATTCCAATAAAAGCAAACTTTCAAAAAAGTTAACGACAAATGTTCTTTCAAGCGATTAATTAATTTAATTTTTAAAAGTTTTGTTTATCAGGCCTTGAATTACATTTATCAAAAATCTGTTTTGTATTAATAGAAAATTGATTAAATACTAATTAAAATATTTTCTATTATATTAAAGCTTTCAATCAATTAATTAATTAGATTTACTCTCAAAACTCATTTTTATAATAAAATTTTAAATTACTTACTGTTCAGTAAAATCGGAATTTGTATTAATGTCTTATTTGATGTAATGTTTGTCTGATGTATGTCTTCAGTCATAACATTATTACGACTAATGTTATGATCACTGATAGTGTCTGTCTTCGACACAATAGCCGGCAATTCTGATGTATTTGCGCTCAAATCAGTCGAAATGTCATTATTTCCAATTATAGACTCTATAGAAGGCGTTATTATCTGATCGATATTCAGTTCAGTTAACTGATCCTCTGGGCTCTTGTTGTTAATATTATTGTCATTAATGTAATTATAGATCTTTTCTTTGTTTATGGCTTTGTCTTCAATTATCAAACTTGTCGAAGCATTTGATTCTTTAATTTCCGGTTTATTTTTGACATTTATTACAGAATTATTGGTTAATTGATTTGCAGATGAAATGAGAGTTTTGTCTAAATTAATAAATTATTATTACACTTATTATAAGAGAAATTAAAATAAAGAGACATTGCAAAGATTTTATTTTATAAAATTAATTATATAAAATCACTTTCGTAGTTTTTAATTTAGTTTTCCAAATTGATTTAATATTTTTGATTTAATTAAATAAACTAAAATTTATAAAGCATATGCACTATTTAATAAAATCTATTTCCGGCTCAAAACTTACAAAAATTTGCATAGTATTTGGAAAATTTTCAAAATTAGACAGGTTGGTATTTTAATCAGTGGCCAATCCTAGATAAACAGTAATTTGGCTGTTTTTATGTTGCAATATAATTTATTGTCTACTTTATATATAAGATGATTACAACATTGTGGTTTTTATTATGTTAACTAGAATTTGCTTAAGTGATGAGCAAAGGGTTATACTTAAAGTGATGACACTTTCTTATACCACTCTCTGGCTGTACTGGCTTTGAGCAGTTTATTATAAAAACAAAATTCAATATTACTTTTATTTTCAATTAAATTCAAACCTACGCTATAAATATTTATAACTTTTATGTCTTTATCGATTCGAATACAACTAAAATAGATATAAAGTTTTAATATATTTTATTTTGAAGAATAATACGAATCCCACTTGAAATCTGTCTCAAAAACATAAGATATTTGTTGTTTTGTTTGTATAATGTGGTATACAAATATTTTAAAAATTAATAATAATAATTGATTATTTTATTATTATTAATACAAAAATTGAAAATAATTAATTGACAAATTAAAGTTAGATATATTTAGAGACAAATAAATTTGTTACAAGTAAAGTATTGCTTACTTGTTAGATCTAAAAGTATAGTAATTTAAATTTTTTCATTACTACAAGTGCTCTGACGATTAAACTGTTGAATATTTTATTTTAAAATATTCTTTAAAAGCTAAAAGTATTTCATTATTTTAATGTTAGTTTTATTCAACTATATCTCAAATGAATTGTTGTTTTTATTTTATTCTTTAGAGATTAAAAAAAAGTAAAGTGCAGCTTTCATTAAATGTATGACAAAACTATGTCTAACTATATGACAAAAAAGACATTAAATGCTTTTGATTAATAAGATAAGAGCAAAATGTCCTCAAAGGAAATTATTGCTACATGCAATCGAAAGTAGTTAACCAATTTGATTTTCATAAAATATACTTTATATTAAATAAATGTACTGTAAATATGAAAAATTGATTTTATAGAAATTTCTGGATTTAAAACAAAATTAGATTCAAATTAAGTAATCAAGCTAAACATACCAATAAGTTCAGAATCTTTATTTAGCAGTTCTGTAATCTCAGCGAATGTTGTATTATTTGTAGAGATAGGAGTCGTTGGAATTGAATGAGATGTCGAAAGTGTTGCCAAACGACAGAATATTCCCAAAAGAAAGTAATATAAAAATTTGCGATTTTCTGTTGAATTCATTTTTACATTTTTCAAACTCTTAAACCATTAAATGACAAATCTATTTTAGAAACATTAAGAAGAACTAGTTTTAAAATCTATTGTAATGTAATAATTTACAAATTTCTTTACTATTCAAAAAATAAATTTGTTAAAATTAATAAAGGGAATGTCGGAACTTATTTTTTATAATTACATAATTTAATAATGATATTCTCACAATGATATATGATACATTTAATAACAGTTTACATAAAAATTATTCTTTTAACTATAAACAATATTGCACTACAGAGTAGACTACATTTTTAAAATTTAAACTTAAATTACAGACAAATTAAATGAGATATTGTAATTATTATTTCACTAATACATACATATATTAAAGTAGAATTAATAATTCAATGAAATGTTTATTTAAACAATTATATTATGACAGAAAATGACATTTAAAATATATAAACACAATTTTCAAATTGTTAGAAAAGAGTACCCAGATATAAAGTAGGGTCTATCAACAATCTGTTTTAATTTAGTACAGTTTAGCTAAAAGAAACTTTTGAGTACTCTTTTTTAAAAGTAAAATATTTTAAAATTGGCCATTAATTTCTAAAATAAATGTGCTTGTTGTAGGATACTTTTAATGTTTTATCCAATTATTAATTTTGTTTTAATATATGTATGTAATAGTGAAAAAATAATTAAAATATCTTATTTAGTTTGCCTTTAAATTAAGCTTGAAATTCGTAAACTGTAAGAAGATATTGTATTTTTTAATCATGCATAACTTTTTAAATAATAAAGTTAGAAAAGTATTTTCAGCGCAATCTACTATTATATTATAAGAATTAATCATAATTAAAATAATTTTGAAAAATTAAAATATTTTGCGAACTTCCGACATAAAATAGTCTTTAATTAAGAAAGGTTTTTAAAACGCATTTGTTTTAATCTAAAATAATTTTTTAATTGACAATCTTGTGAAATGAATAATTGCTACCATTTTGCATTTTTCAATGTAATGTATTAATAGTTAATTATAATACTGCAGGTTATTCAATTTTGCAATGATTAAAATATTGTAAAAATAAAGCCTTCAGAGTTTATATTGCTAAATTTGATCAAGTTATATATACTTAAATTAAAACTTTAATATTAAACTGTATAAATTAAATATAATTTAAATTTTAAAACTAAATTAAACGCAAAATTGTTATAATTGGGTTAAAAATAAAATTTTATTTAAAAGCATGTAACAATTCTACGATTATTAGAATAATACTTAACATGATAAAAAATATTTAAAATGAACGAAAATCAAACTTTGCAAACCAAATAAAACAAACTAGTACATCTTGAGTCAAATAAAAATCTTTTTACAATTAATTTATATAAAAATTATTAATATAAATGATTGTCAAAAATTGTTATATAAATGAGAGCTAAAATGCTTGTTATTTCTCTTAAAATATACTTATTTTATCTTTTTTGTTTGCAAAATATATTTTTAGTTAATTTTAATTATTTTACTTTTAATCCAACATAAAAACTGCAATTATTTCTCAATTTATTTTAACATTACAACCCTTAACACCCCATTGGCAGATAAAACCTACATAGATAAACTTTGCTTTTTCAACTGATTTAACAATAGTAGTGAATTTTCTTAACGCTGTGAACTAGAAAAGAATCCTAATTGTAAGATTTATAATTTATAATCTTTTTTGTTTTTGTTCTCAAAGAAATAATTACCAAAAAATCGAACAAATAACAAGAAATTTCAAATATATAGTATATCAATAAAATAAAATAAAAAATATTGATCGCTAGACACTTATGACAAAAATAGATTTAATAGTTGTATGGATTTGGAATTATTTCATACAATTATTTGGCAAAAGGCTTAAACCTGTAATTTCAAATGTCATAGTTTCTCAATAATAAAAACATTAATTATTATTTTTTAATCATTAAAAAATTTCTAATTTGTATGTTATATCGTAGTCATTGTTCCAAGCTATTTTATGTCAAATCAATATTAAATCTTTAAAACAGCACTAAAAAATTATTAGTAGACTTAGATTAATTGAAATAAAATAACAGCTTTAAAACTTAAATTTTTTTGGCAGTATAGACAAAACAAGATTAAACTAATTATAATTTATTTAATTAAATTTAAAAACTTTAAAAAAGAGCAAACAACAAATAGCCGGTTTTATTTTTAAAACAAAACAATATTTTTTATTAATATTTAATAATTTTAAGAATAAATAAAATATCAATTATTTTTTAAACATGCCACTAACAAAACCTTAGTATTTAACAATACAAGTTATTAAATATATTTTTTATTCTATAATATATTCCGGCGTTTCTATACATAAAACAAAAAGCGATTTTTAAATTAATAAAAGAAAATACAAAAAATATAGATTGTTTCCTAGATACGATGTGTGCTTTCAATTAACAAAAATCTAATTAAAATTTGAATAAACAAGTCAAAACCTTTTTTGCAATGCTCACATAATATAATTAGGAAATGTATGAAATGAGTTATAAATGAAATGTCTCTAAATTAATAGAGCTAGCTGCTATATGAGCTTATGCTTTCATATAATTTATTTTTCATTCAATGGGGATTCTATTTTCTTATTCATTTATAACCAAATAAAACGGATTTTCTTTTGATTTATTTAATTAATACTGATTATTAGTTTAAGAATATAATATTGAAAAAACATTCTGATAAGATAAAAAAATTTGTCACTGTTTAATGTTAGTTTACAATAATAATTCAATGAGAAAAATGTTATTTCAATCAATAAAATTTTATTAAAAACTCAAATTTTCAAATAATTAATTAACTTTTAGTAATTCTTTTAACAATTATTTCATTGCATAGAATATCATTCAATTAAATATTAATATTAATTGTATTGAAATTCAATTAAATTGAAAAATGACATAAAATTTCTTACCGTTTAGTAGTGTATCTAAATTGAGAAGCGAATCAGTGTTTCTCAATATATTAATTAAATTTTTAAAATTCAATGATTGTATGAAATGGTTAATAAAATATTGACTCTATTTTGTGAAAATGGCTTAAAGAAGAAGTAACGCAAATATTCGCGTTTAGAATATAAGTTATATTATATACGATTCTTCCGAACAGAATATTCTCTATAAAATTGTTTTATCCATACATTCGATCACTTCTCAAAAGGTCTGTAGAATCGCAAAGAATCTGATGGAAGAGCGCATGTATTCCAATACTAACTCTTCAAACGCAACACTCCTTTACTCTATTCTCGTGTCAAACAAATCAATGAATCAAATAATTATAGCTTTCTTTGCAAACAATGAGTGTTTAAAGTTGACTCAAATTAAAAATCAATACAAAAAACCTAAAAACTCTTCAATGAAAAGAAAATTATTTAATTAAATGTAAATATAGTTTGAAATTAATTTAGAAATTTATTTTCAATCCATAAGAATATTTAAACTAAGAATTAATAAACAATTTAAACATTAAATTTAATTAATTAAAAGAAAATATGAATTTATTATTGATTTCGACTCCAAACAGGTTCGGCCACTTGTGAGACCACTCTCTCGACAGTTATGTATTCTTCGGGATTACCGTTCGCTCTATAGTAATCCAAAAGCTCTTCAATAGCTTTGTCTTCAATACTAATCCAATTCAAAGGTTTTGTTTGCAAAGCCTTTAAGTTTTGAATTTGTTTTTCCTCTTCTGCGCGAACTATGTCTTTCATAGAAATGGCAGACATTTCGGGATAACTCAAAAGGAATGGCGAGTCAACCGGCGAATCGGTCGGCGATACGCTTCCGATCTTTTTCCACGGATTCGAATAGGGTTTGGGCGGAGAGACAGCCATTGCTGCAAAGGATTTCGGAGAAATCGATTCCTTTTCGAATGACATCTCATTGTATTTCGAGTAACTGTTTCGATAAGAATTGTTTGGAATTGGTATTGAATTTAGTTTCGGACTATTCGACAGAACGTTTGCTTTCGATTTGGTTATTGTCGTCAAAACCTTTTCCTCTTCTTTTATAATGTCTTTCAAACTGATCGGCGCCGGTATTGACGAACAATTCAATCCCCATTTAATTGGCATTGGTTTGGCCGCCAGTTCTGGGTTTGTCTCAAATGGTTTCCATTTCGAAGGTTTCCCTTTCGAACTCAATTCTTCTCTTTTATCAATTTTTATCTCCAAATCCAATCGTTTTAAGTCATCTTTCGGTGAATTAACCGAAAGTTTCGACATTTGTATGTCTTTCGAATCGATAATATCGGAAGAGTTGGATTCATTCCTCTGTCGCAAAGATCTCTTAATTTTTGCTTTTTGTTTGAGAATCGCTTTCTTATTCTCATCGATATTGACACTAAAGTCGTCGTCAGAATTGAAAGAACAGAATATTTGATCCAATTCTTCAGCATTGGGTGCATCAGAATATCTGGCAATTCGTCGATTGTGTTGTCGAGTGATCTTCGAAATGGAGTTTCAGTTTAATAATGTTATAGAAATTTAAGAATTGAAGCATAACTAACAAGTATATGCTTGGAGAAGTCACAGCAGAATATTCTTAAAATTAATTTTGCTAAATTTAACTTGGTTAATTTAAACTATTTTATATGCTTCTCTATCTGTGCATGTATGCGCACACATAGAGAAGGTAGATATTAATATACAAAAAAAATATATATATATATATATTAAATAGTTTAGTTTAAATTAAACAAGTAAAATTTAGCAAAAACTAAAATTATTTTTTTAATTTATATATATATAATATACTTTTGTTTAAAATTCATTTTAAGAATATTTGATGTCTCTCTAAAACACATGTTTGTAACTTACAAGTTGTAAGTTTACTCGATATATACAAATTAAAATACTAAACAATGTAAACATGCAAAAATATATTGTTGCCCAAATTCGAAATTAGACAAGAGTATTGCTATCAAACAAACTTTTTCATGCTAGTGTCTACTTTGGAATTTCGGGAACAATATATAGAATACAGTTTGAGTACAGTTTGAATTCTATTGTAAGAAATTGAAAAATTATTTGAAAACCCGAACTGACTCAAATAAGCAAATAGGCGTTCCCCTGGTTTAAAGTCAAGTTTAAATCAATACTATTTACCAGATTTTGATAGCAATTCGTCAGTTCATTAACCGCTTCATCACTTAACACATTAATAGATTTGGTTTCAATAAGAGTTTGCAAATTAATGCAAATAAAGTCTAAACAACATCTCTTTAGTTGTTCCGCATTATAGATATATGAGAGCTCTAACAGTTCGGATGCGTTCTTCAAAGTCACTAAAATGCAAACAATAATTAAAAAACAAAAACAAATTCATTCAAAATCTCTGATAAAGAATAAAGTCTTACAAAGATTTACTAAAACGTATTCACAGTATGTCTTGAGTCGAGGAATTAGATATTGATCGGCAATGACTAAGACATGACAAATAAGCTCTGGCTCTTCAATGGACTCAAGTTTCGGCGCTTCATCTCTATAGACGTAATCCAATATTATGTCTAATATTTGAGAAGGAATTGGAAGAGTTAGCGCTTTGTCAGAACTCGTTTCTATCCAACCAGAGCTCAACATTCCTCTGAAGTAATCGAGTCGTGACATAAGAATACATTTATGACAATTGAACTCAACGTTGTCTTCAGATTTAATAACAATGTCATATAACTGATGCTTAAGTCTATCAAAAGTGAGTTTTGGAGGCAAACAATGTTCAATGACTTTCACTTTATTGCCAACAATTTTGAGGCCATTATCAGCGATCCATTTGTGGAACCAATTAATTCCTAACTTCTTAGACGCTTCGGTTAACTCTTTCAACGGATCATTATTTCCAGATTTCTTATTATTCGCCTTTTTATTGCCATTTTTCGCCTTATTCTCCGAATTGTTCTCAACTGTTGTCTTGAGTTGAGTCCAATTGAGTCGTTTCCCGTCTTCGAACATATCATTTGAATTAAAGTAAATAAATTTAATTAATTGATCGAAAGAATCGATTGAAATAAAGTTTGTGTCGAATGTAATTGCATTGCAATCGGAATCTGAAGAAAATTTTTTGCGAAAATATTCGGAACGATTGGATAGAATGAACTTATGAGCAAAATATTGTCGATTTCCTACTTTAATGACCACATCGTGAGTATTGTCGTTGAGATGACTCGTTTCAAACAGCGTTTTCATATCAGCAATCATTTGAGAGTCGGGTTTGTCGGCCGTCTCTAACATTCCTATTTTGGGCGACGACTCAAGAACTGCAAAGTTTCGGTTCTTGTCGTCGCAGAAGACGGCGACCGCTCTCTGAATAAAATTCTGTTTCTTTACACGAATTGTATGGCATTTCTCTTTGTCGACGAACTTCACAAATGACTTCACCTGTTGTGCGCTCGGCTTTGAGGAAAGTTGCCTCTCATTCGACTTCACTTTACCCTCACTTCCGGATCCAATCAATGACTTCTTTTCCAAATCTTTCAATTTTCGATTCGAAATGCTTCCGAAGAACACTTCTCCGTCTTTGGTAACTATTCCAACCTTCGAGACGTTGAGACATATGTGAGTGACTGACAGTTCGCGTCCAAATCCAATTAGACATCGAACTAATGTCGGGTCTGAACCCCTCCAGAGGTATATATTTCTCATTTTGGTTAAGAACATAATCTGTAGTTCCAATCGGGAATTGTCGACAATTACGTTCAGATCTGTGCGTTCATCGAGATGTCCGCCCATTACACAGATCTGTTGTATATCGAACTGCTGTGAAGCGACTTTCCGGCACTGGTACTCATGTAGAACAAAGACATCGCCTTTATTTGTGGCGCAAACAATCGCACCATCACTAGTGACCACCAGTTCAAGACTAGTGCCGGTGTCCCTAAAGTTGAGTGAAGACACTTTGTGCGGAAGCACTTGTATTGATTCGCCCTTCGAGTGACCGATTTGGCCGAAATTCAGACCAAAACTAAACAATTCTTCTTTGGTATAGAAAAGTGAATGATATTTAGCGGCTCCAACGCCCACAATGTCCCCCAATTTGTTATGTTGTCTCAATTTTAGAGTTTTCATACAAATCAGTTTCGGAGTCAATAGCTTTTCGGGCTCTGGTATGTGACCCAAAACGTGGTTCGTATTCATTCCACACGAGTAGACGTGAACCGACTTATCCTTCAGATGTCTGACCAGAAGAACAATGTGGTCCTGACCTGAGGCTATCGACTCAACAAACAATGAGTCACTCAATTCAATTGACTTCGGAGTGATGGACAAGTGCTCGGAGTCGTGGCCGAGTCGACCCCCGTGTCCGTGTCCGCACGTATACACTTTGCCATCATTTGTGAGGAACACGGAATGGAATTTCTGAATCAATACTTCTTTTATACTAATGTTATCCCTTTTAAAAGTATTGATAACTTCCGGTGTTTTACGACTCTGTTCGGTCTTAACGCCTAAATTGAAGTTATCATTAGATCCCCAAACATAGCAATCGCTCGGATCTGTTCGCAAGTATTCGATATAAGGGGGTCTGTCGAGCATCAGGAGGTCTAAAGGGGTGCAGTGCTCGCGATCCGTAACATCCAATTTGGCCCCAAATTCGATGAGTGTTTTGGCGCAACTGATCTGACCGTAAAATATAGATCTGTGTAATGCAGTCCAACCCGACTCCAGGTCTTTGAGGTCAACCTCCGAATGACACTTCTCTAACAGCCATTTGATAAAAGCCGAGTCACCACAAGAGGCGCTCAAATGCAGGACATTTCGGCCCAATTGGTCGACAGTCAGTGGAAAGTTATGGCAAAGAGAGCGACAAAACCTCTGCAACTGATCCGTCGGCGGCCGACATGTGATTGCGGCCAAGAGTTGGAGCGCGTGTTCCCAACTTCTGCACCAAACCGTGCATTCGGGCAATGGATCAACACTTCTGCCACTCATTGCTTACGTTATTCTGTTTTCGAGTTTCACTCAATTCGCAGAAAAGTCTTTAAAACCAAATATTTGTCAAAAAATAAAATTAAATAAAATCTTTGAAAACAATTTGAACTTTGATGTGAAGACCGAAAACGACTCCCAATTAAGGGAGTCGTCCGACGGCTAAACACTTCTAAAACTCCATAATTAGTGATTCAGACCTGAAATGAATCGAAATTATTGTTTGAATTAATATTAAATCAATTTTTGAATTTCTATTCAACACAAACCGAACTAAAAGTGGATATAATTTGTATTTATTTTGTTAATCAAAGTATTGATTGAATGCAAAAACATTGCTATAAATATTGAACTGATTTTGTAATTAATTTAATTGACATTAAGTCAAATATAAATTAAATAAATTTAATATCGTTTCGAAAACGACTCAAAAATTTTAATGATTTGTCTTTCAGTGAATACCGAATGACGTAATCACTAAAGAGCTCAAGAAATGTGACTTTTAGTGACATCTGTTCGACAATTAATTCATACATTCGTCAAAAGAATCGTAAATTCTGTTCATTTCTTCGTCTCTTTATATATTAATGTATTTGAATCACAATTTATGACAATTCTTATACCAATCAACTGATAAACCGAAATATTTATCAAATTTTAATTTCAAGTATGAATTTTGCAGATTCTGTTTGCATACTCTTGAGCTCTACTGAAGATGTGTTTTATTCTTAACATTCATTATATAGAAGTTTACATAATTATAGTTAACACTAGTATTGATCGACAATTTCTATATAAGTTAATTAAATATTAATAAATAAAATAATATTATATTATTTAATTATCATTAAATTCCACTTTATCTTAGTTTTTGCAAACTATTCTTTAGTATAAACCGATTTGTTTGAAGGTTTTGACACAATTTTACCAGATTAATATCTAATTTAAAGATTATTTTAATATTAAATTAAATTATTTCATTTATTAGATTATAAAGGTTAGTTTATTAACAATGATTTATCACAATTAGTAAAATTCTCACTTATTTTAATAGAAAAATTGATACTTAATAAAAAATAATATAAATTATTCTTTATTTACTTTTTGATTATAACTAAAATCAAAATAAGTAATAATTAATTTCAATAAAAGAAATTAAGATAAAGATTAAAATTTTTATTTTTTTGTTCTAAAAAATCACATTATGATAAAAAATAATTCACAGAATATCTATAATGAATATGAGTTGAAATAAATGTAAATATATTTTTAATAATACAATTTTGATGAAAAAATAAATTGTAATTTGAATATCAATTCAAACCAAACCTTTTGTATTACAGCTATAAATCGATTGGTCAGTCATTGTCGGCGATAACTACTTCGAAAAGTTTTGAACAAAATAATAGTTTTATAGAAACAAAAATTCCATTTATTATTTGGAAACTAGTAGTTATAGAACCGATAGTTTTGACCCTTTATTATAATTTTTATATAACAATATATATATGTATATAATTTTTCTACAATAATTGTATTACAAAACTACTCTTTAAGGCCTCTAATCAGTAGTCAAATGAATAGTTTGATTGAACTTTTGTTTCACAAATATTTATAATTTATATATAAAAAATGATTAAACTGTAATAAAGCGATATTTGATTAAAATAAATAAAACAAATGTTTTAATTAATGTTTTTTGAGACGAGAAAAGAGTATCAACTGTTTGAGCACTTATTTCAGTTTTAATTTCAAAAATTGATTAATTATTCAAAAGATTGAATAAATATTTGATAACATATTTATATAATATAAGGCTTATTATGTATCCGAAGGCACAGATTTGTAATTTAGTTTCGAATAGTTTGGAAGTATTTTTGTTATAAAATACAATAAATTACATAAAAATTAATCGATTGGTAAGTATAAGAATATAGTTCTCTGGAGAAGAATAATGTTTTTGAGTGAATATTATCTAAATATTTAAAAAATTTCAAATTCCGTACAAAAATAACAATACATTCCCAGCAATTAATTATATAGAATATTCATAATATATATCATTTATGAAAATATAAAAATAATTATTATTTCATTAAAAAATTCAATTAATTTGTGTTTGAATTGGATTTTAAAATATTTTCGTTTCAATTGTTCGTCGAATTAATATTAAATCAAATGATAAAATCATTTGCTTTCAGTGCTGTTGTCCTGGGACTGTGTGACCCATTCGAGCGCCGGCACATCAGCCGAACTGTCGTCCAATTTTTGGTTGGTTTGGGCCATAATCTGAGACAATGAGGTGTTTGTGATCTGATGTATGTCTCGGTAGTGCTTCATCAGAGACTTCTTCCAAGTGTACTCTTTGGCGCAGACACTGCACGTGAAGATCTGTTCGGCGCGATTGGAGTGGAAGTAGTCCATGTGCTCCTTCAGTGTCTGTTTGTTTCCATACAATTTGTTGCAGATATCGCACTTCCATTTGTTCGATGAGTTCCATATTGTCGGCGACTTCTTATGGAACTGAATGAACCCGAGTTTCCGACCGCTCGACCGAACCATTTGTTTCAATGGATCGCTGTTTCGGTTCATTTTCACCAAAGAATTGCCGGAAGTCTTACCGCTCTTCGACTCCAACCGCAACGAAGAACTTCTCCGCCGTTTACCACTCTTCGTGGCGTTCCCTTCGGAGCAGAACATCGGGAAAGTAGTCGGATCCGCATCTATTTGGATCAGACACGGCATCGCTGGTCCCGAGTCTTCCGCACCATTCAACTCATCTTCAGCGCCACTCTTCACAAAGTCTTTGTTATCCAATTTGACGGCAATCGTGTCATTACTGTCCATATGATTGTCTGAGTTGTGCGACTCCTGTGCCTCGTCTTCATTGTCTTCTATTGTGATTTGGATGGAATCGCCATTTGGTGTCTCTTTAGTATTGTTTGCAAAACCATTTGTTGCCAAAGATTTTGAATTAATTTTCGGTTTTCTTCGCGCAGTCGTCGTCGGACTTGGCTTTAAATCCAATTCTTGTGGTGTTTGTGGTTGTGATGAATGAAAGCTCTGATTCTGAGGAATATTTTCAACAAAACTATTATTGAAATTGAGATCAGTTTTTGGTTTTGACGGACGATTCTGTCCTCCGATTATTCCGTTTCTTCGTTTGGAACTATTGTTGTTTTGATTGCTATTCTGATTAATATTCTGATTATTATTATTATTATTATTATTATTATTATTTGTATTATTATTATTATTATTATTATTATTATTTGTATTGACATTAGTCTTAGTGTTGGAACTGTTGTTCTCATTATTGCTACAATTGTTGTGATTATTAAAATGATTTGAGTTTTGATTGTTTTGGTTCTCATTATTAATCGATTTATTCAACGAATTATTATTAGAATTCTTGTTATTCTTGTGTCCATTATTGTAGACCAGCTTAATGTTGGCCAAGCCTTTGATGTGGAGAACCTTCGCACTGGAGAGGAAGGACTCGATGGCCTCCCGGGTCACCTCCACCTGTCCGTTGTATATGAAGTGCAGAATCGCTTCCATGTCCTGCACTTTGATCTCTTGCGGCAAAAACATAATAGTATTGCAATTGTTGTGTTCGGAACCGTTGAAAGCACTCAAAGCCGTCTTAATGTATGCACTGCTGGCGGCCATCACTACCCGATGGCACCGAAACACCCGACCCGAGCAACAAATGGCCAAATCTGTGAACAGGCCGTCGGCATAGAGAGCACCGAATGACTCGAAACCGTCCAAATCCGAGCCCTTTCGGAAGTGATAGGTCTTGTCGTCTGAAGAGCTGGTGCTGTCGTTGCTGTTCTCGTTCTCTGCCATCGTTTCGACCGATTTTCGATCCATTCTTTCGATTCACTTCTTATTTGGTATTAAATTCAATGTTTTTTCGTTGTTTCGATTCAAACAAATAGTTATTATTGTTATTAAATATAATTATAATTATTAAACGATTTGTTGAATATTTGACACAATTTTGTTTATAAACTGAATATAAGAATCAAATTATTGAACGAATTGTTTGAATGAATATTACAATGAATTCAATGATTGCCTCAAAAACACTCTTCAAATGCAAACAAAAACAACGAAATGATTGGAAATAAAAATAATTGAAATTAAACTGAAAAACAAAACCAAAGAAATGATTGAATAAACGAATAATTAAGACATTTGTCTTGAGTTGTATTCGTGTTTGTCGTCAGTAATGTCTAATTCCTAATCAATTTAGAGTCCATTTCCTGTTATATTCATTGCAATTGCATTCCATTTCATTCCATTCACTACTCATTCCTCGCTTTGGACTCAATAGGACTCAACTGAATGTGTTCTTCACCTAAACATTGAACAGAACTGAAAATTCAACTCAAATCCGATATATCGTTATGTTGTGCGCAAATAGCTGTACAACCAATGCATACACCAATGCATACACCAATGCATACACCAATGCATCCAATGCTTACGATTACGATATACTGTACGCTTACGACCAATACATACGACCGACCAATGCATACAATACTACAGTATTATAGTAACAGCAATACATACAGCATAGAGTAGCGAGAGATACACAGAACCAGTGCCTATGCCTATGCTATTCCTATGCTGTGCTACTGCGGAGGGCATTGACAGCACAACACAACTACTCCACTACCACAGCATTACAGCTCCAGCACTGACAGCAGAATTGCTGTGACGTAGCCCTCATTCGCTCCAATCGATTGATTGCTAAATGTTTATTGAGTCACACATTGATCCAAACTATTTATTGCAGATATTTTGTCGATTTCTTATCTAATGTTTCATTTTTACTCGTTTTGTTCAATTAAACTCAAAATTCAATTCTTGTTATTATATCGAAATTCTGGTGCAAAGTATGTATGGCTGTCGGGGCCGCCACTGCCCTCTGCCCTAACGTTGACGCTATCTATGAGTGCATTCCTTTATGAGCACAAGAATTAAACTTTTATATAAAGTCAGAGAAATGTTCGGTTCATTCAATTTGTTGTTCAAAGACTTTATCATAGATTGAATACTTGTTGTGAATTGCAAAATGAATTCCCATTTTAAGGCATATCTATTGAATAGATAAAGATTTTAGACTTAATCGCTAAACGATTCGCATTTCATATAATAATTCTTAAAATATTTTACATATAATATATTCGATACCTATTTTGTAATAAATTACTGAATAATTATTCTTATAGTTATTAAGCGAACAAAAACTAAAACATTTTTTGATCTAATTTTTAGTTTTGTGAGAATTTCTCAATCGAGTGAATTAGAGCGAAGTTTTCTATCTATCGTTCAAAAGGTTTTTTCTACTTAAGGTTTTCCAGTTTTACTCTAATTATAGTAATCGCTATTAAATATGACACAAATAAATAAATATTAAAATCTATACAAAAAGTTCTTTTAAGTTAAATTCGTTTCTAAATGTTATTCACTCTCAGGTTTGGAGTTATTCTCAATTTATTATTGAATTATTTTGAATTTGATTAACACTTGAATTTCGATCACTTCAATACACACTTCAAAGAACTTATTTTTTGTCACTTTTTTAATGTAATAATTCATTGCATTTATGGATGAATTTTCTAGAAATTCAAATAAGTTATACATTCATTGAGTGTTTTTATAGTTTAAAGTGTATTACAGGACAGGAATATAAATTGTATGAATCACTTCATGAATTGCTAATAACTGGAAATTTTCTTAATTCCTGAATAGAAAAACATTTTGATTTGATAAGAGTCTGATATCATTTTCATGATATTCTTATGTTATGCTATATTTGTTTATAGTTTTGCTATACTTTTAATTTGTAATCAGATATGAAATTAATGTTTATTGGAACTGAAAAATTGAAAATTCTTTTAATTATTTTATTTGATACTATATTTATGTATTTAATAAAATTCAATATTTTAACATTTATTTTATATTTAATTCAAAACAACTTTATTTTATTTTATTTTATTTTATTTACTTTGACTTCAATTCTTTATTAGAGTTTAATATTTTTTAGTATAAAAATGGTTGCATTTATTGATGAAATACTTAAATAGAGTATTTAAATTATTTCTTAAAAATTTTATTATTCACTCATTAAAATGGGTTTATTCAATGTTTTTATAATGACTTCATTTGAAATGTAAGAAAATATTAGTCGAAACGACAAATCAATCAAAATATATGAATTACTTTTTGCACAAAACATTAATCCGATTATTTTGAGCTCAATTTTTAAATATTTAATAAAATAGTAAGGCTAGAATTAGAACCGGAATTTAAAATACATTTTATAAACCTGAATCAATTCAACAATTGATGTATTTATTTGCAAATTATATAATGAAATAAAAATTTTAATAATAATTAAATATTAAATGTAATTTATAATTTTAAATTAATTGTTATAAAATAATTCTAGTAATAAAATAACTTAAATTGTTGCATTAAAATAAGAATCAAATATATTTTATGCTTTATATAACTATTCGACATTTATACAATTTATCTTTATTAAACAATTATATTATTTAAATATTTATCATTCTTATATTATTTTTATTAATTTAAAACATAAATACTCAGGTCAATTTAAGAATGTATAGTTTTTAAAAATCTAATTTTAAATGTACGCACTTTATATTTAAAGTAGAGTCATCTGACATAGAAAATTCAAATTAATTAATTTACAAAATATAATATGAAATAATGTTTTTTACTTTGAATTTATACTACAGTTAAGCTTTACTTCTGTCAACTGGATCAGGCAGAGTAAATAAGGGATAAAACTGAAAAAAGGGTAAAAAAGTTATTTACTGAATTAATATGAACAATATTATTATTGATATAAACATATATTGCATATTACAATAACTATTTTTAAAAACGTATTATTTGTTTTTTGTTACAGATTTTTAAATGTTTAATTTTATTATTCTTTACTAGGTACAATTTTTAGTGTTTAAAGAGCTAATTTTCTAAAAATTTATTTTAAATTATTTGTCATTAACTTCAATACTATATTTATAATAAAGTGAAGCTTTTTAAGATAATACCTATACTATAGGTCCTATAGGATATTAAAAATTTTCTGTTTGTCTTTGTTAAATTAATTGTTTTATATTATATTAATTTTAATAACAATTTATTTCAAATTTTTATAGTGTTATTTAATTTTACTAAAAATTAATTATCAAATAATTTATTATTAGATCAATAATATGCAAAATATTAGTAAAGTTATTGTTGACTAAGATTTCTTTGTTATAACTTTGAGTTTTTTAATTTCAAATCAAATTTGACGAAATTAACCTGGAACAGATGTTTATAATGTTATTATAGTTTTATAAGTGACAAAAGTGGACTTGATAGAAGTGAAATAGTTTAACATTGTTTTAAATAGTAAATGGCTTTTGATTTTTAGAATATAAGAAACAAAACTATAAAGAATAAAACTAGAAGATACAGAAATGGGGCTTAATATTAAAGCATGTTAAAAAATTAATAAATTGCAAAAAAATGTTTTGAACAAATGTTTTTAAAAATTTCTGCTATTGTTTGAGCAGAAGCGCAAAAATAAATGATTGATTTAATACAATATTAAATATGTTTAATAAATCGCTAAATTATATTATTGATAAAAACGATTTTATAAATGCAATTCAAATAATCTTTTTCCCACAAAAAACAAAAGGCATTCAAATTAAATGCAATCGATGAAACAATTAATTATATATCACTTTGGAATTAAAATGTTTTATTTGAAACGCATTTATTCCTAATTAAAATATTACCAGTTCTACTTGTTCACGGCTTTAAAAAACTTGATTGCTGTTTTTGGAATCTCCGAAAATGCTAAAGGCTAACTTTATTAATTTTCCCGCAACTGGGGGCGTTTCGGGGTTTTCTGACGTTATGTTTATGCATTGTAATATAAGATTTCTTTATAAATCATATGCAAAGTGTTTACCATTTTACCCAACAATTAGTATTTTAATTTTATTTTGATTTAAAAATTAAGTTTCCAGTTATGTTGAATAATTTTTATCATTCCACTTAACAATAAAAACAAAAATTTTATTTTTTACAAATATTATCTTTATAGCCAAAAGCCCCCTAACGCCCCCAGTTGCGGCTAAAACTAATATATTGCTTGTGTAATATATAAATCATCAAAAGTAAAATTGCTCGCGCGCGAAAACTACTGACTTGTTGTAGTTGAATAAACGTTCGATTTACAGACCAAACATTGCTTTTTGACATTAACTTTACTTAAACCATAAAAACAATTAATTAAGACAATAAACGTAATTAAAAGACAAGTCATAGCAAATAGAAATTTGCACTTCTATTAAAAAACATAACTTAATAGTAACTCTTCGATAGTCTGTGACCAAATAAGATAACCAAATACAATTTAATCAACTATAAGTTGTCATATCAGAATCGGTTGTTCAGAATTTAAACCAAAAACTAATAGGAAGCAGTTAGTGGTCTCACAACAGCTATGACTTTGGTTGTTAATTTAAAAATGGGTAAAATATAGAGTATCTTTAGAATAGTAGCTTAAGAACTGCACATTTCATCAGATACTGATCAGAATTTTTAAAAAATACTTAATATAAAACTAAACAAGTGTAATGTTTACTTATTGCACAAAGAATAGTTAGCCTTTAGTATCTTCAAATGTCCCGAAAACACTAGTTGAGTTTTTTTTAAAGCCGTGAACAAGTAAAGGCCACTCATAGTGAGTTTCAGTAGTAAACTAATATTTTAAATAAAGAATTTGACTAAAATTTTAATTTAAATTAATTTTAATAACAACAAATGCAACTTATTTCATTAAAAATTAAGTTTAAAAAGATTTAATGTAAACTCAATTAAAAATAGTTTAATTTAATTTTATATTATTAGTTTTTAACTGAAATTAACAGTTTAAAATATACAGAAGAGATATTTATTTGATTGTTTAAATATATATTTAAAATTGACATGCAAGTCTTAGAGCATTCAATCTAGGAGGAAGGGGTGGGAGATAAAAGTAACAATTTTTTATGCTAAACCCCTACATAATTATGATGGAATTTAACCCAGGTTAATTAAATTTAGCATCAATTTATGAAAAATGTCCTAATTTTGGCCATAAAACTATTTTTAAAAAATTTGCAAGCCGTCTTTTCGCAAACCAAATCCTATAATGGAGATAAATTCCAATTTTAAAAATCAGAAAAATTAGTCAGACTAATTTTCTTTATTCGATTTTCTGTTATTATTATTTTTATTATAATTAATAAGTGAACAAAACATTTAACTTTTCACTCGTTATACGGCCAACCTAATCAAGACGAGGAGGAAGGGGAGGGGGAATAACAACTATAAATTAAATATGTATAAATAGATTAAATTGTTAACCTTCTATCACTATTACTTTACAATTTAATCAAATTTAAGACAAAATTTACTTGATTTAGCTAATTTTTAAAAATTAATGAATTTAATCTATATTTAGTCGTTTTTACTTAATCTAAACTGAATTTAGCAAAAATTAGACGAAAATATATTAAGCAATTAAGCTGCTGAACAATTATTTTATAAAGATGAATTCTCTTATTCTCAAAATCATAAGAAATGAAAGAAGAACTCAGAATATTAAAAAAATTTCATAAATAATTTAGTCTGATCCATTTGTTCGCGACTTTTGTCTTTAATTAATACCAAATTTTAAACCCTTTTCTAAATAATAAACTTCGAATAATTCAAATAAGTTTTGAATCAATTCGATCGTTCTTTCCGTTCGACTTTAAACTTATCGATTACTATTAATTATAAAATTATTATCTTGTACAAATTTCGGTTAAATTTAGATTTTAAAGACTAAGTTAGAAAAGATTACAAAGTGTAGAGTTAATCAAATAGGTATAGATAGCGAGTATACATAGCTTCCATCATTTTGAGAATTTGAAAAAGGTTTTGCCAGAAAAGTGTTATTCTGTTGCACCGATTCGGGTTCAATGACGAACTTATTATATATATTTTAAATTATCTAAAAATTAGACAATTTTAAAGACTATAACAGAGATTAATAAATTAATGCCAAAAACATTTAAAGATATTTTATTCTTTAAAAACTAAAATAGTATTAATTTTATAAATTGAGTTCAAATATTGTTTTTTAAATTCGAAAAAAAAGTTTAATTACAATAATATTGATTAAGAATTACATTATATATCATATATAAAAAAGCAATTTATTTAAGAATAACCTTTAAGACCACAATCTTTTAAAAAGATAAATAAGAAATTCATTCATTTTAATAACTAATGATAAAAATTCTGATGCATTACTCGATTATAAATTATGTTTTTATAGTTTACTTTCATTCTCTTCAAATACGATCATCAATTCAAAGCATTGGTGAAAATAAGGCAATTGTTTTCACATTAGAGCAAAAGTTTCTTTTGAAAAAAAAACTTATAAAATCACAAAAAGTTTTCCAAAAATGTCTGCTATTTGTTCGAATAGAAGCGCAAAAAAATAAATTATCGATTGAATACAATATTAAATATGTTTAACAAACCGTTAGATTCCCTAAAAACGGAACGATTATAGAAAAAATGCAATTCAAATACAAATTTGTTTTATCTTTTTTCCCACAAAAAACAAAAGGCACTCAAATTGAATACAAGCGATGAAACAATTAATTATATATCACTTTTGAATTAAAATTTTCTAAAAAAATTTGTTTTGCATTAAAACAGATCGTAATTCCAGGCCTTTCTCTCAATTCAGTCTAACCTTCACTGACTAGAAATCTTAAAACTTTTGTCATATAATTGAAAATCAAAATAATCTCTCATTTGAAACGCATTTATTTCTAATCAAAATATTTATTAATAATAATCGAATGAAAAAAATTAATACTAAAATGAATTTAAACGAAAAGTATTTCTCAAATAACGATATTTTGTTTTTTATAGATATTTATAAACATATAATCGAAAGAATCGAAAGCAGCGGAACAAAGGATTTCTGTTTTTAATAAACTGTTAATTAATTATTTGCGTTAAAGTCTGAACTCAAGTTCAGACATAACGGATCAGTTCGCGTCAAATTGGCCTCTGATATGGGCCCGGCATCCAAAGCGTCCGGTGCCATAAAGTTGCCCTCAGAGTCAGGCGTTGATAGATCTTTACGAAGAGTGTCTGTGGCCAAGGGTTGGGCCAAAGAGTCCGCGTCTTCTAATTCCTGTTTCAAAGAATTGGCGACTTTTAGGTTATTCTTAGATTCAATCGTTCGCATCGATGGCGCCATTGAAGGGGTTATGCCATTAGTTTTCGGTGCAATTGAATTGGGTTTCGGAACTGCAGTCACTTTATTCTCCCCTTTAAGTGATATCGGTTTGACTGAAGTCTTGCTCTGAAGTAAAGAAGTGTTTGATTTTGACTTATCGACCGATGTTTTAGCAGAACCCGAAGCTGTCGGTGAAGGCCTGCCTGTATTGGGACGACTGGGCACAGGCTTTGCACCAGAGGTTGCGGGAACTCTGGCGGAGACCGGTTTTGCATTGTTGGCCATACTTTGAGTCGGTTTTAGAGCAGTTGTTGTCGTTTTACGAGTGGTTTGCGAAGTGAGAGTCAACTTAGTCTGAGCCGAACCACTTGTCGAAGAAGTTTTGCCATTTGTTAGAGTTGTTCGCAAAGTCGTAGAAGTGGTTGCAGTTCGGGAAGCAATCGGAGCTCTTGTAGTCTTACTCTCGAGTGGTTTAGAAGGACTTACTTTAGAAGTAGTCGACGCGGGTTTGGCCGGCGCTGTCGCCAGACGTAGTGCTGGAGTGACTCGCGTCGGAGGTTTAGCCGTAGCACTGGTTTTTGGAACCGAAGCAGTTGTGGCCGGTTT
>JAQFXP010000735.1:0-25144 GCA_034693685.1 Belba bartosi
TCTAGTATTACCCGAAAAGCTAGAAATACCCGAAACGCTAGGATTACCCGAAAAGCTAGGAATACCCGAAACGCTAGGATTACCCGAAACGCTTGGATTACCCGAAACGCTAGGAATACCCGAAAAGGTAGGATTATTCAAAATTCTAGTATTACCCGAAAAGCTAGAAATACCCGAAACGCTAGGATTACCCGAAAAGCTAGGAATACCCGAAACGCTAGAATTACCCGAAACGCTTGGATTACCCGAAACGCTAGGATTATTTGAAACACTAGGATTACCCGAAAAGATAGGATTATTTGAAACACTAGGATTACCCGAAACGCTAGGATTATTTGAAACACTAGGATTACCCGAAAAGGTAGGATTATTCAAAATTCTAGTATTACCCGAAAAGCTAGAAAAACCCGAAACGCTAGGATTGCCCGAAACACTAGGATTACCCGAAACACTAGGATTACCCGAAAAGTTAGGATTATTCAAAATCCTAGAATTATCCGAAATACTAGGATTACCTGAAAAGCTACGAATATCCAAAAAGTTAGGAATGCCCGACACTCTAGAACTATTCAAAGCGGTAGAAATATCAGAAACGTTAGGAATATCCGAAACGCTACGAATATCTAAAACATTAGAAATATCCGTAACGTTATTAATACCCAAAAAATTACGATCCGAACTGCTAAGAATATCCGAAACGTTAGCAATATCTGTTATACTATGAATGCCCAAAATCTTAGGAATACCAGAAACGTTAAATATACCCAAAATTGTAGGAATATTCGGAACGCTAGAAATACCCGGAACAGTAGGAATACTCGAAACGGTACGAATACCCGAATTATTAGGAATACCTGAAATATTAGGAATACCCGAAACGGTACGAATACCTAAAACGCTAGGAATACCCGAAATAGTGGGAATATTCGAAACGGTAGGAATAACCGAAATAGTAGGACTACTCGAGACACTAGGACTACCCGAAACGGTACGAATACCCAAAACACTAGGAATACCCGAAACGGTACGAATACCAGAATTATTAGGAATACCCGAAATATTAGGAATACCTAAAATGCTCCGAATATTCGCTACATTTGCTGTATTTGAGTCAAAGTTAGAGTCTTTCGGAAATATATTATTAATAATTATTGGATTAATTCGGTTTAAATTCGAATCAATTATTGGATTATTTCTGTTTGTATTGGAACTAATCATTGGATTATTTCGATTAATGTTTGGTATAATAGTCGAACTTCTTTCCACTTCTTTATTGTCTTTAACATCAATTTGATGGTCAGATCGAACTGACTTTTGCAAACAAATCTCACTTTTCGTATCGATTTGAGCCAAAGAATCATCTTTTGATTGATTTTGCGACAATTGTTTAGTATTTGAGTTGTCATTGTCTGTGTCTGTGTCTGTGTTTATGTCTTTGTTGTCCCTAATGGTGGTTATAGGCGAGGGTAGGAATACAAACACTTTTGGCTCTAATTCGGCGACAGTTTTGGTCGAATGAATAACTTTCGCTGAATTAATGGCATCGAAAGAGTCGAGTATTAGAGAACTGATGTTATTATGATTTTGGTCTCGACTTGACTTACGAACACTTATGTTATGCGAATACTTAAACGCCTTTTTTGTCTTCAATTTACTGCTATTGCGTTCGCCATTCAATTCAATGCAATTAGAGTTTTGCGTTTTAGTTGACTTTCGGAGCGACGGCACCGGTAGGTCTGACGAAAGTTGATTTTCTTTTTTGCTACTTAATTGTTGTGCAGAACAACTAATGCCTTTTCGAACGCATAATACTGAGACAAACATTTGCGAACACAAAAGCAACTTGATTAACTTAAACTTTTTTACAATAAACATATTACGCGAAAATTAGCTACTTTTGCAACAATTAAATATTTTTACTGAATAGACACCAAAAATAACATTAAATATATTATTTATAAATAACTATAATATAAATTATATAATAAACTGAATACAGAGTAAGTGAACCAAACAGTGAATGAAATTAAAATTGAATAAACTAAACAAAACTGAACTAAATGAATCTAAAACTAAAACAATTTTGCAAACTTCAAATCAACTTGATCAGATTAATCTAATTTGTAAGTCGTTGCTCTGGATTGACACTGGTTGACATTAATTCATTTAAATTAATTTATTCAACTTTATTAATACAATATTTCACTAAAAGAGACTAATCTATCGAAATATGTATTTCAATTACCATTTCTAAGTACATTCAAAACAAAAATTAAGCATAAATTAAAATTTTATTAAATATTAATAAATGTATAAATATTTATACAGTAATTGAATTATTGAATTATAAAATAAATGTGTATTTAACAAAAATAAAATAGTTATTAGTTATCATACATTCAATCAAGTTTGTTTTTTTTGTTGATAATTATTCGGTATTTTATTTATTGTATTTTTCGGTGTCTTTGAATTTAACTTTACGAGACATACACTGATAGGTATTCTGACATTTATTCTTCTTAATCGCATTGAAAAGTGTGTCCAAACCCACTGACTTCGTCCATTGATCCGGTGTCCTATCAAGTTAACATTCACTAATTAATGTTAGCTTAAATACTAATTACTAATTAGCTTTTAAAAATCATTAAGCTTAATATATATATATAATTAACTAATTAAACGTGAAAATTACCAATTGATTAAATTAAATAGGATATTTTGAGCTAAGTTCGAATTATCATCTCTTCCTTCGGCACTAAAAGTGCAAAACATCTCTTTAAGGCAATTTGAGTCCTCGAGTGAAGGCATTCCATATCTGGCGACAACTTTGAAAACTCCGGGATTTAGAAATATATTTGTAGTATTAAAGCCCAAGATATCAAACGCAGAAATTTGTCGTTTTTTTCGTCCAACAGTTGCAGTGCTAACGATCGGAACTGAGAGAAACGCCGGCACTATTGAAGCCATAAGAATGCCTAATGGAAGTCCAATCCCGAGTAGCAAACCCGCAATTCCCGGCCCTAACCAACTCGAAGACTTGTGCATAAGTGAATCGCCGCCAGAGTACGATGAGTGCTCTGCCGAGTGCTGTCCATACAGTGCTGACGGATAGTATGACGGGTAATAAGAACTGGTAGAACCGCTGCCCCCATAGAATTTGGGGGGAAAAGGCACATTACTCTGGCCACTTTCATAGTGCGCCTCAATATTAGACCCGTAGTCCTGTGCCTCTTCTTGAGTGCCATAAGAGGCGACGGGAGTATTGACCGCAGATTTGATTTTTAAATTTTCATTTGATGTCGACATCGATGACAAATCAGAGCCATAATTGTCGCGTAAAGAGTACTGTTTGGGTCTATTCCTCATCGGATAATAATATTTTCGACCAACTTCTTCATTACCGTCATAATAGTTAGTGTCCTCCTGTTCCTCTTCATCCGACGCGTCATAATTATAACCCGTTGTCTGCTTTTGATTAGAATTATAAGGAGTACTGAAAACTTGTGGCGCCGGTTCACTAAATCCCTTTCCTGTAGTGCCCGGGACTTCTCCAAATCGGTTATTCGATGTCTTGGGTGTGGGTGTAGTGGTAGTTGAGGTTGTGGTCGGGACTGTGTTAGAAGAGCCCGGGTATGCGTATGCAAAGGAACCTGTTTTGTGGTTTTTATGACTTGTCTTTCCATAAGTTTCTGGAGAATAGTAATACATATTATCTCCAGAGGAGGTAGAGGAGGATGAAGAGGAAGCACTGACTTTAGACTTGTTATCAGAAGGCGAGGCATCAATTGAATCAATCGGTCGATGATTAGCTGCATTAAGGGAAGCGAAATAGTTTGGGTCGAACTGTAAACTCCATTCATGTGATTCAGATTCTGCCGCTTCTGAATCGGAATGAGAATCGGAATTCATTTCCGTTTTTGCGTTTGCTTTAGAAATATTGTTGAAGTGATTGAAGTTATTATTATTGAAGTCATTGAAGGCATGCATAGCATTGCGGCCAACAGTTATCGTTCGTAGGCTTTGCTGCAAAACTGGAGTATAGCCTCCGGTCGTCCTATTACTGGCTTTGAGAGGCTTTCCAGTCGTCAGAGATAGGCTGACTGACAGGTAAATGAATAGCAATGCAATCATACTTTGAAGTCGATTTCCATCCATTTGTGAGTAATTTAGTAATTCTAAACTCACTTATTTCGGACAATAATAACAGGAATTTGTTTCACAAGAGATTCCACACTATTTTATTCAACCAAAGATACGAAGATATATATTCACATCAATCAGGCAAAAAGCGGTTCAAAGTGTGAGAAGTTTCTCACATTCAAACATAATTTGTTTAATTTGTTCGTATTGTTTATTCAAGTATTAGTTCAAACAATTCGCTATTACTCCAGTTATCCAATTTGTTGTCGCAAACTGTGACCAAATTCCCCGACTTTTGCTGATCATTAGCTTCTGAACAAAGTCTACAAATATGTCGAACTCAAGCCATTCGATTGAAGAGATATCAAGCAATAGGTTTATGTCAGAGACTATTAGACATAAACTTTAATTGAATTAACTTCAGAAATAGCTTTTAATGAGTAAATACAGCATTGAATTCGTAATACAAAGTAATTAAATTAGCACTGGAACAGCACAGGCATACACTTAGGCATAGCCGACATGACCATCAGCTGCTCGTATTTGCTTCCGACTGAGCCCTTTCGACAATTAACTTGCTACTTGCGCTTAACTAACTTTTTGATAAGATTTGTCGCAATCGTATGACATGATAAGAGGACAGTGGTGTCGGATCAGATGTTTATATAGAGACCCAGATTGTAGCGATTGTATGCTTTGAGGCATTGCTCGCCTGACTTTCAATCATGTCTTCTATTTTATCAAATATCAAACAAAAGTTCTTTAGAACAAACAGGTATATCACCGCAAGAATCGCATCAAATGTTATGACTTTAGTCCATAAACAGAGACAGGGATAGGGATAGGGATAGGAATTGGGGTCACTATTTCTCAAAAGAATGTCCTTTGCCTTCCTTTACCTTTTCAACAGTCAAACTCTTTGAGCCATAACTTCTCATTATTCTCATCTTCTATTCAAACCGCTATCTATTCTTCTCATTACTGAAAGACTTGACTATATTATGCAAATAACTGATGTCATTCATCGCTGCAAATATTTTTATGAATTAGTTTCCTTATATATAATTTTGAAAATAACCTGCTAACACGAGTAAACTTATCTTGCTCATCTGTGCTTTTATTGATTGCAGTAGCACAATATTGTTTTGCTTATAACAGGAATTGCAAAAACAATAGTTTAAATATATATAATTTATGCCTAATATGTTGTTTTGAATAAATTTGATAAGAATTTTTGAATTAATTTACATATTTTTTATATAGATTAGTTTATTTTATTAAAAGTTGAATGAATTGATTTAAATAAATGATTGTTATCCGAATAAAGCCAAAGCACGATTTACAAATTAGATTAATCTCGTCAAGTTGATTTGAAGTTTGCAAAAATGTTTTATTTAGATATATTTTGTTTTGTTTAGTATATTTAATTTTATTCACTGTTCGGTTTACTTATTTATCAAAAGTTTATTTTTGATGTGTATTCAGTAAAAATAATTAATTATTGCAAAAGTAGCTGATTTTTGAGTAATATGTTTATTATAAAAAATTCAAATTAATCAAGTTGCTATTGTGTTTGCAAATGTTTATCTCAGTACAATGCGTTCGGAACGGCTTTAGTTGTTCTGAACAACAATTAAGCAATAAAAAAATATTGCTTATCGTCAGACCTACCGGTGCCGCCGCTCCGAAAGTCGACTAAAACGCAAAACTCTAATTGCATAGAATTGAACGGCAAATGCAATACCAGTAAATCGAAATGTCAGTCAAAACACATAAAAAAATAATAATGTTTCTAATGATTGGTTTGTTGTTTACAAATCACTGGACAACTGAGTATACAAATAATCAGGGGCAGATTACATTTTTCAGTTTTAAAATGTTTGTTATTTTTTCACTCTTTAGTTAACATGCAAAAACTCAAACTCTGCGATAACTTGCCAGATCAGTCTCAAAATATTGCAGATACTTTGTTTTTATATGTTTAATAAGCAGTTAAGATGTTAACTATCAGTTTTCACTCTGAACAATAATTTATCCATGTAAATTATTTTTTAAGAAAATTGAAATCTACATCAGAAATAAAACATTTAAACCCTGAAAACAATTACCGGTTCTATGAATTATTATTTATTACAATTGTTCTATTGTTTATCTTGGATAGAGTTGACCAAAATTGATCCAATTCTTGTCGGCAAAGAGTTTATAAATCTATGCAAATAATCAAATGGAATCATATTTTTTAAATTTTGTATAACTTTTTATTTATTTAGTTTTAAAGTTTGTTATTATTATAATTGATATTAGAAGAATTTTAACTTTAAAAATTGTCAACAACAACAAAATTTACTATGACACTTAATTTATCAAATTTTTATATTGATAAAAAAAACTCTAAGATTTATAAATGACAAACTTAGATATTAACAATAGTTTAACATAACTATCTTTTTGAGGAATAAATTAGTTTTAAAGTTTGATCAATATATCATGTCAATTAAACAATATATTCATGTTGTTAAAATACAGCTCAAGTTAAAATTTAAATTTTATTAGTTTTGGTTTTAAGAGATCTATAACTTATAATTTATAACTTATAAATCATAAGCATTGTCTCCATTAATAGATTAAAATATAAAATTCAATTTATATCTATTATTACTTTAAATTTTTAAAGATATTATCGATTAAACTTTAATGCTAATTTATTTTTTGAAAAGGCAAATAGCTACTGGCTATTGTTACAAACTACTATAAGTTTATCAAATACTGTTGTAATAAAATATTTAAAAAAAATTTGACCAGTTTATCTTTTGAAAAAAATATTTTATTGAATATCTATAAAATCGTAACAAATACTAAACAAAGAGCCAAACCTGTGCTATGAAATTGGGATCAAAGACATAACAATTGAGAAACAAAGTTGAAAAAGGGGTTAAAGTCTCTCATAATTTACATTAACTTTTATGAGAATTAAATTTGAGAAATAATTATATATAAAAAAATGTTTGAGAAAAGAATATAACTACAAAATTTAAATTGATTTAACATGCTAAGTTAATTTATATGCTTTATTCTCTAACAAAAAAAAACCACTGATCGTCGGCATAGATCTGGACCATAAATAAAAGATGTCTTTACCGACTGGTAGAGCGCACAGATACACAGTTTGTCCGGTTTTTGCAGAGAGCGGCCAATTCTAAATTCGGTTAAAATTTTAAAACTATTTTTAACACAACATTAGTGTTGAGAAAATATATAAAATTTCAATTGGAATATAAACTTGTGTTTACTGCAAGTCATATGATATGCTGTAAAACTTATTTCCCAATAAATTCTTCTTCTTTTGTGTTTATAGAAATACTTTTTAGGCAAAGGTTTTGCATAAACTAAGAGTCCATTTGGTTGAGCCTCGAGCTAAAGGAGGTCTTGATTTACTCGAATCTGTCTTTTCTCTTCCGATTCAATATTTGTTTACTACTGAAGAAAATGCATTAAATTTTATTGAGAGGAATAACAAAATATATTTATAGATATTTTTAATCCAAAACTTTGAATATGAAAATCCGAATAAGTTTTGGTGCTTTGAATATATGCGAAGCGACTAATAATTGATGCAAAGCTCGAATGGTATTTGTCTTTTAAAATAAAGTTAGCGCAAAAATAGTTTACATTATAAAAGGAGGGCTAATGTTATATAATTGGATTTTTTGCTGATTTGTTTCAGTGTATAATCACTAACAAAAACCTGTTTTATTTGCATTCAAATAAGGAAAATAGTATATTTCGAACCAAAATTGCTCTATTCGAATACGCTTGCAAAAATTTTAAAACAAACAAAATCTTGTTTTTATATTAAAGACTTTTATTGGCATTTTTTTAATTAGTCTGTCAATTTTAACAATAGGTAGTTAGTAAATTTAATCAAGAGATTTATAACTAAAATATTCTTCTTATAATTTACAGATTTAGCAATTAGCACGGTTGGCCAAAAAATGTATTGCCAAACTATCAACACTTTAAAAATTAGACAAATAAGTTACTCCCCCTAAGTTTTAAGGCAATATATTAATATAAAATAATATTAATATAACTTAAATACTACTCTAGAATATTGCCTAGGAGAATAATATTTTGGTTTTAGTAAATTGGTATTTTGGTTTGGTTTTATCAACTATCAAATATTTGGTTTAAGATCCTGTTAATTAAATTAAATTTAGTTTAAATTAAGTTAAATTAAGTTAAATTAAAAAAATTACAAAAAAATAATTTAAAATAAAATTTCCTGCTGACACGTCTGACCTATGCTAACCTAACAAATATATTTGGAAAATTTGTTACAAAAAAATTATGTTTTGCAAAACTCAATTATGACTTAATACTGTAGTTTATACTTAAATATTAATATATAAACTATTTATATATACTCTGTATACATCAAAACTTATATTTGTCAGATTAGTGTTTTTAAACTTACTAATATCAGATTTTATTCCTAATTTTTTCAAAATTATTCATTTATACTAAGCATAAAAAGTATATTAATAGCTATACTTACAAACATATTAATAAATATTAAAAAGTAACTTTAAGCAAAAACTTAATAAATATTTTTTTATTTTTTTTTTGATATAATTTTCAAAAAAAAATTTTTTTTAACCAAAACTATTAGAACAATATTACAGCAAAATCCAGTTAAATGAATTTATTAAAAATAATTAATTAGTTTTTGTTGTATGAATTTGCCGATATAATTTACCATTCCCTAATCAGATTAAAATAATCCAAATTATGATTTTTAAAAATTTGCAAATTATTCTATGAAAGGGTAAATGAACTTGCTAATTAAATATTAATAAATATTTGAAAGAATTCGAGTATTTCTAAAGAAAGAAAAGAAATAGCGATTGAAAAATAATAAATAATAGGAATTGAAATAATTTTTGCAATGATTTTCTAAGTCAAACACGAATTCCTAAATGAAGACATGATTTGCAAGTTCTTGGTTTAAATTTTTTCAATCAGACAATTACGGTTTGGCACGAAATAATTCAATAAGTTTCGAGACTTTCAAATTACTATTAATACATCTTATATTTACACCTATTCTCTGACTCAGCTTGAAATTGATTTATTAATAATTGGGTTTTGTTTTATTCGCATTCAGTCTATTGGAGAAGAGTTCTTCTCTTCTGACCATTATTTTGTTGGTTTACAAAAAAAAATATTTGCAATTCATGATAAACTAATAATTAATAAAAGAATAATGATCAAAATATTTATGTTTTTTATTACCTTCTTCGAGAAAGAGGTATATAAATATATTGTTTCATCTAAATCCCCCTCCTCCCACCCCAATAAGAAAAGAAATTCTTTCATTAATTTTTATTAAAGCGGCCTCTCTTTGTCAAAACAAAAGATAAAATTTATGTTTAAAACAAACCAAACAATATTGAAAATAGATTTAAAAGCATATTGAATTAACTTGCTAGAATAGGAGGTACAGTATGCGTTTGTCTTAAGTTTGTGAAAAGGTTTGAAGGCATAAGAAATAGGCTTAACTTAGAGAATGTTGATTTAAGAGTAGATAAATTTGTAATGGTTAAAAAATAATAGTAAATATTAGCTTAATAAATTTACAAATTTATTTAACATTATTTTATAATTTGTGGCAAATACCTTAATTTAATTAATAATTAATTTTAAAAAATAATGTCTGGAAATAAAAATAAAATTATATACTTGTTGATAAATCTGATGAGGAAATTACATTAATAATATATTTGCATCAATTTAAACAATGTTAAAAATACATTTAAATGCAATTAACATAGTAAATTTGTTTAAAATCTTTTAATAAAGACATTTAAATAATAATGCAAAATGCAAATAAACTAAATTTTCTTTAAGTTATAATCAGCAAAAGCTAATACTCTTTTAAGTCTTGTTTTGATTTAAGATTGATTGGAAACGAGGTATTGATTAAAAAAATGAATTTGTTTTGCGAATTAGTGATTAATAGTTTTCTTTATTAACTTATCGTTAATATCATGTATTCCTTAAGTTATAAGTTCTTTGTTTTTGAGCAAATTTGTCTCTCGTAAGGACTCACTTCCTTGTGTTTCGCTATTCCAATGCCTTTCTGTTCACTACAATGTAGTCAACAATCCTCTGAAAAATGCATTTTCGTTAATGCCTTTAGTTTTGGATACAATGCAGTGATCTTTCCAGTCATGCCGTGAATAATGGTCTCTAATGTCAAGGTTTATGAATTTTCAGACCAATTGCACATCGATTCTAATCAAAATCCAGACTATCTTTCTCATGAAATTCCAGTAAAAAATTACTTAATATAAAAATAAATATAAATTTATAAAAACATAGTATTTATACAGTTTCTAAAAGTATATACTTATCTTTTTAATAGAAAAGTAATGTTAATTTCTCGTCTAATACTTTTTTTTAACTTATTTTGTTCAACAGATTTAATATGGATTTCATGCATGAAATTGAAGAGAATTTTCAGTCTATTAACAAAAATAGACTAATGAATGAACGTTTCGAACAACCAATTAATGCTAATTCAATGAGAGAGCAAAGCTAAGACAATCGAGTTATGGTGGTTTCACATACCTAGCGGTCTCTCTCTATATTTCAATTATCTTTAATGGAAATTATTTTCTTTATGGACTCATTATTCTTGTTTTAGGTGAAGACAAGAAGACATTTCAAGACATCTATTCTCTGTTTTCTTGCATTGTTTGCTTCAAAATGCTTTGCCATTCAGTCAAACATAACTCTGAATAACATATTATATAATAACTACTCTTTATCTCTGTTTTTGAAGGAATTCTGCTTCACTTCGTCGAACTCAACGCTGACTTCTTTAGGCTTAGGCGACAGTTCTTGAGGGAAGAGATGCTTAGAATTAAAGGGGAGATGGAAGTAGCCAGGAGGAATCAAACACTAGGCTTGAAACAGGACACCAACACCTCCGCCCGGAATGTAATCTACGATCAATCAAACCAATGCCAGTTTGATAAATAAATTTAAACTAAAGTTAATCCAAATTAATTTTAAATTTATTTATTAGTTTAAAAAATCTTTTTTAACTTAATTTTTCATTTCAATGCAAATCTCTATTTCATGCTTTATTTAAGTGGTGTATTATTTCGGAAAATATCTTGTTTGTTTCTTTTTTCCAAAAACAAAAATAGTAATAAATTTATTTTTGAAAAATAAAATATTCAAATTATATCCACAGCATATAAATAAAAATTCATAAATAATCAAATAATTTTTTTGTTTTGTTTTTTATTTTGATTCATAAACCAGTATTTATTTGAGGTTTAATTCTGAACTTTTAAAGTGTTTAAAATTTTTTTGTCATAAGCTCTCAAAAAAAAGATAAAAATAACAAAAAATAAAATAATGAATGAAAAAACGCTTTTTTCTGCGAAGAGATTATTGAATACCTTTAAAGTAAAACAAATGAATTGATGACCTTATCTATGATGATGTGACTGATTGATGATTGCAATGATTAGAATATATAAAATGTATGAAAAGATTGATTTCTGCGTTAAGTTTTATCACCCGATGTAAGCATTTCTAAACTTTCATTACAAACAAATTTTCGAAAAATTCCGGTAATGATTTGTACGCGAGTTGGTTTTTAATATATAAATTTATCTGAGAGTAAACTTAGTTGCGCACGTTTATTTTTTTACTACAATTATAATTAATATCCAGACAATAATGTTCTTATTTTTATTTATTTGTTAATAATATTAATTATAAATTATTTGAAGCTTTATTAGACAATATTAATGATAACACAAAAGATTTATATAGATTGTTTTTAATTACTTTTTAATGTAAGCGTTTTGTTAAAAAACAATTTTTGAAAAACAAAATCCGCAATTAATAAGCAGCATATAAATTATTAATTCGCCGTACATGACAGTTATTGGCATGTTTTAAAATTTTTTATTTTGTAAATAACACAATGAAAATCGAATTTACAGGCTAGAAATTAAGCAAATCAATTAATTATAAACTTTGAATATATGTAATAGATTTCGATTTAGATTGGAATCGGATCGGATTTGCATGAATTAGTTCGGATTTGTTTTTATGTCTGACATAAAAAATATGTCATGTTGAATTTAAAAGGATAAGTTTGAATAATTCAAAAATTAAAATTTTTTTGAGAATATTGAAATGCCTTTACATTTGAGGCATTCCATAGTAGACAACCGGTAGAGAAGTTAATGGTTTAGCGGAAAAAGTGATTAATTATTTTTAAATTTTGTTTAACCCTATATTGAATATTAAATGTTTGAGTTACAGAAAATTTAATTAAAAAACAATTATAAATGATTGATTTCTTTAATTGTGACAAAATCGATATCAATGTTTGATTTAATTTCGGATAAAACTTTTAATTCAAATTTTTAAGCCGAGAAAAGTCGAATTGAATTAATAAAAGTGTATTGGATTTGAGTATAGTTTTTAGTATTTGTTTTTGCGCGACATATACAGAAGTGTTTTTTCTGACATTTATTCTTCTTAATCGCTGGATAGCTTGTTTGTTTTTAACGTTTAATTAAAATTTTATTTCGATAAGTAAATAAAAATAAATATGTAAATCAGTTTTTTTTTTCAACCAGTGTTTAAATATTTTGACTAAAAACAAAAGTTTAAATCAAAATAATTAACTAAATTAATTGATTAAATATTCATATAATTTTAAGTTTAATTTATGACCGACTATTGTCTGTTAAAGTTTGAATTTAAAAACAATTTATATAATTTCATAATTTACATTTTGAAAACTTCAATAGAAACGCAATCATTGTTTTATGTTCAAATAAATTTCAAAAATAAAATGCACAAGCTAAACCATTTATAATTAGCTTATTAGGAAAATATGTGCTCTTTTTGTTTTGTGGGAACAGTACTTATATATCAAATCAATTATTTTCGAGACTGAGTTAAATACAGATTTTGAAATCTAAAAATCAAATCAAATTTATCTGGTTTAGGAGAGCATCGACTGGACTCTGGCCAACAATTGAGTGATAAACAGGAAGTACTAAAAAGAAGTTTAATTTGAAAATTAGAAATTCCGATCATTTAAGCGAAAACGATTTTTTTCTATTTATTTGAAAAATTACTACAACTTTAAAAGTAAGAATCAATTAATTTAATGCTTTAATTCAAGATAACTTTACTTAATTTAATTTGTTAATCAAGACACATTAATCGTGAAAACCAATTAATAAATAAATAAAAAAAACTAATTAAAATTAAAAAAATTTTAGTAGCAAGTTTGTCACGCGAACCAAATTTAGCCGCTAGTGCATTTTTCCCGTCTAAATTCGGTCAAAATCTGGCAGTAATATAAATATTGGTTTTAATACAAATAATGGGCGCAATAGATGAGATTAATAGGCCTGGACTACTGGTATTTCGATAAAGGAGTTTTAACTTCCCATTTAATTATTTATGTTTTTGTTCTGGTTCAAAACAATTTAATTAAAGACATTAAAATTACTAGCACTATTACAGTAGATTTATTTATGTGTTGTTCTGCTATCATTATGTATAAAACTCTATAATTTTTTTTAATTATCGAAAATTGTAAAAATGATTTAAAATTTTTATTATTATTTTAAAGGCAAAAAGTGTAGATTTTAATGTATGAAGTGTTGAAATAAAAGCTTAACTGCATATAATCAAAATTTACATACATTTAGTTGAAACAGGTAAGAATTTGATTGAAACTATGAATAAATGTTTTGCTTTACATCTCTTTAAATCTGATACTTCATTTGTATTTGTATTGTATTTCTGATATAATCTTTTTTTAGTTCGGCTGATATATCCTCTCCCAGACAGAGAGACGCCTACTCACGGCTAACAGATAATGGAAGTGCATCTCTGGCCGAACAGCAATATTTCAATAATACAGACGATTCTAGACTTAGAAGACGTCGAAACTGACTATGACTTGAGTGAGAAGAAGAAGAATAGAAAAAAGAAGTTCTGATATCACAGATGGAAGAGTTGAAAAAGAAGACAATACTTATGCAAAAATGCTGCATAAGTTGATCAAAATAATTACATTAAATAATAGTATAAATCCGGTTATTCATTAAATTTCGTGTATTATTAAAACTCAATTCAACATGTTTACCATTTTATGATACGTATTTATGAGCTTTTTATTTTAATTTGTTTCAATTTTTAAAATTCATCCCACAACATTTATACTAAATATTTATATAAATTATAATGTTGCTATTATTTTTTCAACAATAAAATAATTTTTACTATTTATCCAGGACAATAATTAAATATTTATTCAAATAAAATTTCAATTCACTACAATTAAAAAACAAATTTAGTTTTTAAAAAAAATTATAACTTCTTGTGCTTGATAAAATTTCAATTTTAGTTTAATTAAAATTTTTGTTTAAAACCATAAGAAATAAAACAATCCTTTGATTAAAATTAAAATATTTTGCTTCAAACGATTGTTTTATTCATCTCAAGTATTGCTGATTCAATAGTCTTTGTGTGCGTTTTGAAGAATCGGTATTATAATCAGAATTTAAATTTCAATAATATCTATTCACTGGATAGTTATTACCGGTATATCGGGGTCTATAGTGTTGGAGCGTTACTGGCATTGAGGGTAATTGAATTGATTGTATTTATGGTTATATTGTTGAAATCCATTGACTTGTCCAATTAATCCGGTGTTTTATTAGTTCAACTTTAGTTTATTATTTACTTGTTTATTATACTTTTAAATATATTTAACTAATTCAATGCAAACTTACCAATCAGTTAGAGTGAATAGAATATTTTAAACTAAGTTTAAATTATAATCTCTTCCTACGACACAAAAAGTGCAAAACATATCTATAAGACAATCAAAGTTTTCTAAAGAAGACATTTCATATTTGGCAATAACTTTGAAGAGTCCAGAAACTAGAAAATTATTTTTATATATAAAAACTCGAAATATATTTAGTTTTTCTCTTAAAGGCTGCAGAACTAATAACAGGAACCGAAACAAAGGTTGGGATTTAAGACGCTATGGTAATAGAGAGGGGAAGTATTCCTATTACTGGGCCTCTTATAGTACGGTACCTTATATTGTGTGCTCTGAAGCATATTATTAAATACATTGATGATTGAAAGCTAAAAGCAATTCTTTTTATGTTCTCATCTTTTAAATATGAACCATAAAGACTGTGAACTCGTAAATGAGTTCTATATATATGTATATATAGTATGATATGAAATCAAATAACTCACAAATATATGAAAATTAGCTAAATGTTGATAAAAGTGTTTGAGTGTGTACTGCCTTCAATAATTTATAAATGTTAGTTATCTAACAAAATTGCCTAGATTGAGCTATAACTCTACCTGGTGACATTGAATATTTAGCCCTACCTATTAGTGTAACCCTTAGCGGCTGTGCCCGAGATTTCTCCATATCTAACATTTAATGTCTAAGATGTGGGTGTAGTAGTGGTTGAGTTAACTAGTAGAAATTTATATCTGTTTATCATGAAAACCGTTTACCACAATCGACAGACACAACGAAATTGTGCTGACCTTTGACCCAAAAGCGGTTTACATAAGGACGCGCAACAAAGTCGTGACTTTTGCGATTAGAATAATAATCAATTAGTTTAACGAAAATATAATAAAAACAAAAATGAAAGCACTGAAGGAAATGGTAATAAATATATTTAATGATAAATAAATTACTTTTACAAAAAATTTGAATGAAATTAATGAGAACGTAACTTATCCTTATCTAATAGATCAAAATCTTCAAAATATAATGAGTATTATTACAGAAATATTAAGAAAAATAATAATTAATTAATTTGAAAAATGATTTTTTTGTCTCAAAATTTTGTCTAAAAAAGCCCCAAATGTTTCGATGAGTTAATAAATTATATAAAATATAAATATCTAAATAAACTTTTATTGTTGTATTAGATCAACATTCAATATATCACTCTTTTTAACTAAAATAGACAACGAATAGCCTTAGTTAACAAAATGCAAACATTTAATTCATTAAATAATATCACTTCAATCTGACGTTTATGATCTTTAAATTTATTTTCTCTCAAGTTTTGCACATCTCTTCTCAATTATTGCTTCAAATTTAGCCCAATTTTGGATTTAATTGAATTTTTCGATTTGCAAACTCGCTCTGAACTAACATACTGTGGCTAACAAACCGGGCAATACGAAAGCACGACTACATTCCTAACCGACTGCTGTTTGCAGTAGAGCTGCGGCCAGTGTTAGTGGCGGTAAAAAGAAGACCAAAATAGTAAACATAACTGTTTTCATGACATTCATGAAACTAAACATCGAACCACTCGCCGGGTCTATTGAGAAGATGTTCGAAAACGGCGACCACCAGCCCGTGCTCACCGGCTGGACAGCCTGCACGGGCCGGGCAAGCGGCATAGGCGGCGCCCAAATTGCGTTTACATATCCTGTGGTTGAAGTGGACGGACGCGGAGTTTGTGCCGAATGGGTCACTACGAAGGAATTGGAAGAACTCGTCTTAATTGGTGTCATAATAGGGGTCACGATTGGGGTCACTGTCACTAAATGAGAAGTTTGTCCCGAAGTTTGTGTCGATATGTGTGGATGTCCTGATATAATGGTCGGTCTGTTGACCGACTGAGCGGTCACGAGATCGCTAGAGTCGCTGGCAGTGCTGGTCATCTGCTGCTGGGCCTCATATATCTTTTCGGGCGCAGTTGTGGTCACAAAGGGTACAATCCAGGGAGTGGTGGGTGAGGTGTGCCAACTGGTAATTCCTCCCAACATAGGATACACTGGGAATTGGGTCGTACTGGACATGGGATACACGGGTTTAGGTCTGCCCTCTTTCATTGGTACAATCAGGTTCTTATGGATTATCGTCGTATTCGGCGGTAATTTCATTGGATGTCCGCTAAGAAACGGCGGATCCAATACAGTGATGCCTTCCGAAAAGATCTCATCCGGAGGTTTGATTTTGTTGGCATTCACTGTCATTATCTTCATTGGCGGTCTCTTATGGTTGTATATCGTTGTCATATACGGCGGTCGGAACGTATAGGCCGTACTCGAAACGGTTGGCACTTCTGTGAAACCCGTCTTATCTTCTGTAGAGTCAGACTCAGGAGTTGTGGAAATTACTGTATATTCAGTAGTCGTCAGCTTCTGTCGCGTAAACATAGGAAACGACTGTTTCTTATGATTATTGTTGAAAATAACTGGAAGTTCTTCCAACTCTTCAATTGTGGATAAAGTAGTGTTAAATGATTGCAAATCTGTGGCCAAATTCTCTGAATATATTGTCGTCAATGAAGGAGTAGTCCGAGTAGTCATCACTGATATAGCGGCCGGAGTAGTAGTGCTGGGTTTAGCCCTGAGCCCAAAGAAAGGTCGATTGCCCGGCTGTCTGTGGTTGTTCCTGACTGGCGTCGGGTAGCTCTCAGTAGTGGTGGTCGAAGTGGTGATGGCTTCGGTGATTGTCGATATAACCGGACTCTTGGTTTTGGATTTAGTATTGGTCCGAATGGGATATGCAGTCAGGAGTTGCGGTGCAATTGTTGGCTTAAGTGTATTAAGAGTTTTGTTTGGCTTTGGCTTATGAACAATGAGGACACTGTGTGCGAGTTGAGTGTCTTGTGGCGAGACATCAATCACATTGAGTGAGGAGGAGAAGAGCGACAGTTTGTTCGCCTCCTGAATGTCTTTCCTCTCCTCCACTCCTAACTCTATGTCATTGGGCACTGAATTGTCTTTTTTCTGATTCGAAACAAAAGTTTGTGTCGAATCGGAAGACGTGTCCGACCTCTGGTTGATAATAGAGTTTCTGAATATGGCCTGTCGTTCGTCTTCTTGGAGCACAGATAGCAGATAATTGAGATTATAATGAGAGTCGAAATTAGAAGAACTACTGTTCTGTTTGCGCAGCCCTCGAGTGCCTGAAGCCGGTGCTCGGTTGGCTCGATTGGGTCGGTAGGGTCTGGGCAAAGGGTCAAAATCATTTCGATTAAGTTGTTTCGCAGAGCTTTTTGTCGACCGATTTCCTTCAATGACTCTATTCCTGTTACAGTGAATGGGTTGCCATAATAGCCATGTTATTAGAATCACTTGTAAACAGCATCCGATTCTATGGTTTGAAAAATCAAAAATCATTCAACTGTTCAAAAATATATGTCTCACAAAACTCATGGTTTGACATATTTTTTATTCCCAATATCTTCCAATTTACACAAATTCTCAACATTTTTTGCCTCTAAATTACTCTATACTTTGTGTTTAAGCAGAAATTATATATATACTCAGTTTAAGAAACTTTTAAACAAACTTTGTGCATTAACTGTACAGTATAAATTATGGTTTTGTCCTCTTATTCAAAGCAATAAATATATTTTCAAGCTATAGGTTGTCATGTTCGGGCTTTTAATAACTTAATCGACTAAAATTAACTACATCGCGACGACAGCTAACGTCAGAATTAAATTTAAGCTTATTAAAATTTCTTTAAAAATATTTGGTTTAAAAATGTAATTTAAAAATTTTAGTTTTACAGTAAAAAAGAAATTTCGACATTATACGTTCCAGAAGATAAATTACGAAAATAGGAATTGTCGAACCTTATATAATATGCATTAGCAATGTATTACTATATTATAACTAACTTAAGACATGGTTATAGTGTATAGCATATAGCATGTGTGCACCGAATATGTGAACTCTCTGTAAGTGTTCTAACGTTAAAAGCAATTCTAAAAACTCACGAAATATTCTTATAAATCACAAAACAATTTAACAATATTATTTCTTATTTTTTTATTTAATTCATTATTCAAAACGGAGAGCAACTGAATAAAGTAGATATCAAGAGTCGTAAAACGAAAAAAAAGTTTTTACATTTATCTAATGGGGAGAGGAATCTATTGAATAAATTCATGTTTTATTATTATTATGACAATAGTTGTAAATAATAAGCAGTTTTGGAAAAAAATATTTAGCCTTTCCTAGTTTAAACAGATTTCCTTATATTTTTAGCGAGTTTATTGTCTCGTTTTTATTCGCTTGCGTTTCAATTAAACCGACCGTAAGCTTAGGGTTTGAGTATTACTTAATTTTCTTCTTTTTTTCCCCTCTTATTACAGTTTACTTGTAGTGACTTTAAAAATATCTTTTTTTTTAAATTTTATTATTTAGTTTTTATTTTTGTTTTTTTAAGGACTTAACAAGTAAAAAAGTAGTATCTTGTCCTTGAAGCTATCAGTTGAATTAGCTAGCAAAATATGCTAATCATATCCTAACTAACACAACATTCACACAAACAAAAATAATAAATAGTGTAATTAGAGTTTTAAAGGATTTTATTTTTTCAACACTTAGTTCTCCGACAATAGCCGTAGAATAAAAATGTGATTAAGAATACAATTGCGTAAATCTGAATTCAGTTTAATTAATTGACTTAACAATAGTATAAAACGGGGAAAAATAAATAACAAAGTGTA
Organism: Belba bartosi; assembly: GCA_034693685.1. Lineage (NCBI taxonomy): Eukaryota > Metazoa > Arthropoda > Arachnida > Sarcoptiformes > Damaeidae > Belba > Belba bartosi. Next base: position 19,722 of record JAQFXP010000735.1, read on the forward strand.
CAAAAGTGCGCAATGAAAGAAAAAGACAAAATTATAACAGATAACGAAATGAAGTTACCTTTGATTGAATGGTAGACCTCTTATCACAACTTTAACCGATGCCATAATTTAAACGACACACAAAAAGTTATTTAACTTTTCACACTTTAGATAATATCAGATAGTTAACGAACTGCATAAACTTAAAAATGAACATGTTCACAATATTAATCGATATTTTGCTAATCGTATACAAGAAAACGTATTTTTTCCCAAAATATTTATTTTCAAACTTAATGATCACATTATTGCAGAAACATATTATTGCATAAAAAAGCTAAATTGCCAAAACTCTTATAAAACTTTTAATATAAGTTTTTGAGGCGAAGTCCGTAAGTTTTGGTTTAAGACATTCGTTCATTCATTCATGTGTTCAACTGAATAGTGAAAAGAGAAATACTTCCAAAACTTTACGCTAAAGAAGATTTGATTCCTGACATCTATTATCAAAGCGTTTGCTATTTTAAACTAAACCAAAGCTCTGGTGCCGTCGAGTGAAGCGGTCGGACAGGTTTGGCAAAAATTGTTACATGAAATTAACACATATATATACTCTTGTACCTAGTATAGTTAGTATAGCATAGCATAGCATAGTATATAATACTTATATAAGTCTTGTATATAAGTTACTATACAGATATAAGATATATATAGATATATATAGAGAGTTTATAAATGCCTCAAAAGTATATCGCTGTTGAACTGAATTACACTCGAATTGCACTTTAAGTATAGAAAAACTTTTGAAATAATTCCGGTGCGCCGGTCAGGTGCGCACACCTGGCCAACGATGCGCCTGAATCTAAGATACAAAGTTGTCGTAATAGGGAATTAAATCATATATTATTGCAATTATTTTGATTGAATAGAAAATCAAATTTCATATCAATAATGGGTTTCGTAATAGCTTTTGCAAAAATTTTGTCGCGATTTTAGTTACGCTTTTGTGAGTCTCTAAACAATTTACTGAAAAACTTTTCATTAAATTTTTTTTTCTTCTGTACTATACTGTTGAGCAGAAGTTCTTTTTAATGACTTTAAAATTACACAAACTTTGAGTTTAAGTGATTTTAAGAAAAAAAAATTTATTATTATTATCTAAAAATATTAAATGTCAGCTATGATAAAACAAGGGTTAAGTCACCATTAGTTCGTAATTTTTTATATTATTCTATTTCAAAAACATTACTAAATTTAAAAACATATTAACATTTTTGCTAACTTAACTTAAACGTAACAGTTTTGGATTAACAAGCAAAATTTTTAATGGTTTAATAAAAAAATACTTAATTTTATTTATAGATATAATTATTATAAAATGACAATGACTTTAAAAATAATAAAAAATAGATAAAACTAAAATTAGTTTGCCAGATTGCAAAATGCTTTGCCAAAATGTTGTCTAAACATTTTAAATAATAAATTAGTAAAAAATGGTTTTTAACTTTATAAATTTTACCTCCCTGCTACCCTATCCGCATATTTTCTCTTTTTTGTGTTAATTTTGTAACTCATTATAATAATAACTTATAATTAAAAATTTAAAACATTTTCTTTTTATTAATTTACAATTTTGTTTTGCAAAAATGTACGCAATGTTTGTTTAAAACAATATTCAAATTTTCTTATTGTTTTTAATGACAAAACGATATTGTTTTTTTTATTATTTTATTTTTGCATTAAAACATTTATATTTACATACAAAACGTGCAAGATTACATGATAAAACATGTTTTCAAAACAATTAAGACCGTATTGAATACATTATTATTAAAATATGTTTAATAATTTATTAAATACTCTAAAATGATTATTAATCGGTTAAAAAAAATAATTAGATTTTAAAAAAATATATAATTAATTATTATAATTATGTTCCAATAAAATTAACATTGATATAAATTTCAAAGATACTCGAAAAATTAAATTCTCAAGGGAATGGTTTGTTTAAGAATTCGCTTTAAATACTTAGGATATAAATATTGAAATGATAGCAAATTAATTAGTTTGCGCAATTTTGCAAAAGTAACAAATTATAAATATAAAAAAAACTAGATTTTCAATTTCTTTCAATAAAAATCAAATTAAATTCTTATCTAAAGTTTAAAATCAAAATTTTATTTTTGAACTTATCACATTTATCTTTTATATGTATTTATTATGAATTGTGAACAAAAAATAAGATTTGAAAATTAATCTGATTAATTATTTAATCAAGTTTGGTATAGAGAAAAACAACACAAACGTAAAAAATATGATATCTATTGATAAAAATCATAAATTTAAACATTGGTTTGACTTGATAAATTATAAAAAAGTAATTATAAAATATTTTATGCACAATTTCATTGATAAATCTATTTAAAATTTGATAGTTTAACCGTGAAGATCAAATTACTAAATAAATACATTTCAAATAAGAATCAAGTTTAAAAACATTAATATAATTTGATTAGCTTAAATTACTTTTGAATAAGAAATGTTTTCCTGATTTGTGAAAATTTTAGAACATTTTGTTTAAACAGTTTCTTACTTCAAATGATAAAGTAGTTGGAAATATCTGACATTATGCAACATGTTTATTTTATCAAGACAATTATTTAGGCTTAAAAAAAGTTAAATAACTCTTTAGACTTAGTGGTGATTCTTAATGAGATTTTTAACTCAAGCGCTTTCGGTCTTTTTTAGTAATTATTTAGTTTTTTATCAGGTTTAAAAAAAGTTGACAAAACAAATTTTTTTAGTATATTTTAGTATATATTTGGAAAACATAAGATAAATCAAATTTTAATCCATTTCTTTATAACTAGTCCCAAGTCAACCGATTCTTATTATCACGGAATCTAAAATACTTATCAGAAATTTTATTCCAAACTATTTATTATTTAACGATATACTTAAGTTTAAATTTATGGTAATTTTTTCTTAATCATAATGTTAATTTATTTTTTCATTTGATAGTAATTGTTGATTTAAAAAATAAAAATTTGAAAAATCTTAAGTGAAAAAATTTCTTATCAAAAATTATTAATAAATAAAACAAAATTTCACAGTTTTTTATATATTAAATTATGATTATTAAACCTTTTTATCAAGGTATTTATTTCAATACAGAAAGACAGAAATTAATAATAAAAAATACTTTAATGCATGTCCTGCAAGAAATAGATTATAACTTTGATTATTATATAATTTATATATTATGTAACTTGAAGCAAATTTTCCGTTTATTAGTATAGAATTTTGCGAAAAAATAATTTCTATTAAAAACTTGATAACAAGTTTATTTGATTATGTGTTTCTTGAAAAGATATCGAGTCGTTTAGATCGGGTTAAGACTCAGGGCATATCAACACAATCCAATCAAAACTTCAAGTTTGTTACTTGATTATATAGTAAGCGACAAAATAGATATATATTTACTAGATAATAACTGTCTTAAATTAATATAAATTATAGCAAAAAAATTAACCCGAAGCTATTTTTAAAAAAAGATCCCGGTGTTTCCATTTTATTATGGTCAAATATTTAAGATTAATTAATTGATCAATAGGTTTATTCAATAAATTAATTGTCAAAAATAAACAAAAACTACTTATACTTTAAAAAATTGGTTTATTTTAATTGAATATTTGAACAAAAAATATAAAATTAATTTAAACTATTAATTGATAATGTTTTTTCGAGTGATTTTTATAGATTCTAACAAAATTTTCATTACTTATTAATAAATATTGAGTTAACAAGAAATTTATTTCCAATTAATTACTGTAATATCAGAAAACTTATAAATAACTTAAAAACTTGTTAGATCCTGTTTTAGACTTAAATGTTTTGGGGAAAAAATTGGGAGAAATGACCACAAGTTTTATAACTCGGGAACAAACCTAGAGTCGGACAGATATCTCGTTAAACAATAACAATTAAAATGCTTTTTTGCTCACATCTCGACAGTTGGGAAACGTAAAACTCGGTCTATTAATCAAAAATAATACTTTTCCAATGATGATGGGAAAGTTTCGCCTTTAGTTCACATTCCCGACTCTATTTCATTCAAATCTCCAAAATCTCTTTTCTCATCAAATTCTTCTAAAGTAAATAAAACAAATTATTTGCCAAATAATCATTTAACTGAAAAAAAGAGTTTAAATAAAAAATATTTTTATTTGTATCCTTAAACATGGGAAAAAATAATATATAAAAAAATTAATCTGCTATTCCAAACTATACTCTAGATCAATTATGCTTCATATAAAGTTATTATATATAATAATGCAGTTCTGCAATTAACATAAAAATGTAATTTATTTTAAATTTTCATGAATTTCGCTATAATTTATGGAAAAAAAAGAAATTTTTCTCTAATTTTATAATTATAATTTTATTTTTAAAAAAGATTAAAAACAAAATGTTTGAAATTTTAGCGAAAAAATAAATAAAACATTGAATGAAAGGATTGTATTGTGTATTAGAGTATTAGTTAAGACTTTAGATGTCACTAAATTTTAGTTATTTGAGAGCAAAGAGATGTCTTGTTTTCCGGAGCCACTAATTGATCGCTATTTTTAATTTTAGTCCTAAACCCGAAAATATTTGTAGAATTCGAAAAACTTATTTTGTTCGCTACTTAAGAAAAGAGTTCTTCTATTTGTTCTAAAAATAGTGTCATTATTAAGATTGATGTTAGTGTTAAGAGTTGATGCAAAATACGAGAAAAAAGCGTTAAAATTCACTTCACGTGTGTTTCGATGTTTGTAAATAGATTTGCATCAATTTGGTGGTCGTCTGAAAAAAGTTGACATAATTTTTTCGATTCAATTCCCGATTGGATTCGTTTAAAATTTATGAAATAAATATTTAGTTTAAGAGCAGATTTCGTATCGAATATTAATGGCGTTTTTGAGCTAAAGTAAATTGTAATCCATAGCAGAGTGCATAGAACTGATACCAAATGTTCCGCTATATTCACAATACTATTTAGTTGTGACCATTGAATTGATTGCGCCGTTTAGGGAATAACTGCAAAAGTGTATAAACAGTATATTTAGAGAGCATTTCGTTTTATACTTTATATCAAAAACAATTCCAATTTATTGAATTCCAAGGCAAAGCAATAAAGAAGTCCAAAAAGTTGGCCACATTTATAAACTTTTTCTTTATTTTTCATTCAAATGTCTGTTTAACTCCATAGACACCAAAAAAATTCATTTGCAGTTAAATGATTTAACTATTTCTCAATTAATAGCTCGGATGAAAAAATGCAATAAAAATAATAAATAATTCATTTTCTGGTTCTATACTATTGATTAGAATGAGAAGAAAAAAGAATGAGAGAGAGAGCAGGAGAGAGAGAGAGAGAGAGAGAGAGAGAGAGAGAGAGAGAG